>VWZI01013307.1:807148-873841 GCA_013396835.1 Psilopogon haemacephalus | reverse complement strand
TGGATGAGGTCTTGAGCGTCCTGATCTAGGGGGAGGTGTCCCTGCCTATGGCGGGGGGTTGGAACTGGATGATCTTTGAGGTCTCTTCCAACCTAGACCATTCTATGATTCTATGATTCTATGATTTTATTCTTTATATGTATTTTTGCAGGGTCTTTTTAATTGCATGACTTAAGTGTTTGTCTCATGCTAATAGTATAATTCAGTTAAGCCTCTGTGGACTGTTGCATGCAATGGAGTATTTAATACACACCCAGGTCTAACTGGTTTATGGGTGAAGATGAACCATGGTAATATCAAATTGCTTTAATAAGCAATTTGAATTTTTATTACAGACTAAAGATATTATGGAGTTCATTGAATTTTAAAATAACCATTTATGTGGTGTACTTGTGTTTTCTAGATAATGCTGGTAGAAATGGGTAAAAATGATGGTCAGACATGAGAAATATTTTTAAGGGCAAACTGAAGTTTTGTTTGCAGGTTTTTTTTTTTCAGATGTTTTGCTGTAACCAAGTATTTTCATAGGTTACTTGTAGAAAGATCAAGCATAAATATGTTTAAAGAGTAATTCCTAAGGGAAATCTTAGAGGCTGTCAAAGTTAGGACTTAATTTTTTCAAAGGAAATTGCATTGTATGTGTGCAAAAACTCTCATTTTTTGATCTATCTGTTTATCAATATTTAGAATGTCTTTTTCAGCAGGGTGAACTAACTGGAGAGAAAAAATACAGTAAGTTTCAGAATCAAACCACCCCAGAAGACATTAATATACTATCTGATTCCTCATAAGCTATGGCTCATATCCAGATAAAGCATCTCTTTTTCTGAAGCTGTTTATGGACTGGAGGGAAATTAGTTGTGTGATTTCTGATTTATATTGAAGGTTAGAAATGAGGAAAAATATTTTTCCATGTAAGTCCTAAGGCTGATTTCCCCATGTGCAAAAAAATTGTTTCACCTATGGGGCAGTGGGTATGGGACACTTCAAAAAAGTGACATGTAGTTATATCCTTTGTCAATTCATGTTATATTTAAACCATTAAGCAAATTCTCTGTCTCCTGTGTCCTTGCTGTGCTACATCTTTTTACAGTATTGTCCTGTCATTTTACAGCTGTAATGGTTTCTATCTGCATATTTTCTTGATTCTTGAAAAATGTTTTGTGTGAAATCAGTCTCCTCTAGCCACGCTTTTATTGACATCCTGTCATTTGTAGGTGAGCTAGAAGAGAGCTGTCCATTCATATCCATTCTTCACTCTCCCTTTTCCTTGCTTAGACCATATATGATCTGTACTTTACAACTGAAGCTGTAGTAGTATCCTCTTGTTTATGCGTGTCTTTGGCATTCTTTTTGTTCTAATATTTCTTCTTGAAAACTTTTCTTCCTTCTTAAGAAACCAGCTCAGCACTTGTAATTTCTTTCCCATTCTGTTTTCTTTTCAGAGTATAAGTTGCAGCATTTGCCCCTGCTCCATTTGTACTTCCCTGAGAGAATGAGAGAAGTCATGAGCTCTGTACTTTGAATTTCTTTCAAATCATTTAACTGCTCAAACTGTTCAAACTTATGCTTTCCATTTGTTGGACAAATATTTGGTTTTTTGAAAGAGAATGGTAGGTTATTTTCCTTAGAGAGTCTTTTTTAACAGGTATAAGTCTGGGAACAGAGAATCTTCAGGGACCCAACAAAAATATGCTTAGAAAGGCATTTCAGCTTGATAAGTACAAAGTGTTGCATTTTGTGTTGCCTTATGAAGCTGCTCCAGTTAAAAATTTTGATGTCTTCTTCCTGTTTTTAAGAATATTTAACTTGTCTTTGGTAAATGGGGATAAGATGGTTAGTTGTATTTTCTGCATATTTTAAACTATCCTGCTGGAGTAATTGCCAGTGCCAGATTATTGTGTTTTATTTGTGCTTTGGTGTTAGCCAGAGAGCCTGACTTGGATTAGGCCCTTTTGTACAATGCACTGTATAAATATTTATTAAATAAGTCATTCCCAGATGAGTTTGCAGTCCCATGAATAATAAAGATCGTTTTCCAAGATACATATATTGGATCACACAAAGACCTTTAGCAAAGTATTTGCATTATCTTTTATCTATTATGCCTGGTAGTTTTTCAGTCATTTTGAATGGCGCCAATCCTGAAAAATTAATTGATAGCTGTCTTTGATAGCTGTAATTCAGTTTGCTGCTTTGACATGACTTTAAGGATTTGCCTAAATGATTCATACAAAAGTTAGACTCTCACCAGGTTGTATTCATTGGTAGCTACTTAGAATAGAGGTGGATCTATCAAAGCTGGGTATTCATTTGAAGATTTTAATGGTGGATCTCATCTATGATGTTTGTGCTCAGGGCTTCAGTCAGAATGAGAGGCTTTTGGGTTTTTTTAATTCAGAGTTGGATACCAGGAGAAATTAGACCATAGCAAATTTTTAAGCTTTGTGTATCTGCATTAGGACTTAGCATGAATTTATGTATTAAATGCGTTGCTAAAGAATTACTTCCCATTCCCCCTCAAGAAGCACATTTTGGTTTTCCTTTTCCGGACCTAAAATGGAATGTTTTTTGGGTTTTTTTTATTCCTCTTCCACAGTATCTGGTGAAGAGTAATAAAACACATTGTAGGTACCAGGAGAGAACTGTTGCTTGAATTGTGGAAATTTCTCTCCTTGCCAGTCTCTTGTTTCTAGCAGATGTGTTAAGCAGTAAGCTTCAGAGGAAAATAAAAATGTTGTTTGTCTTTTTTTCCCCTGTGTGGGGTTGAAAACTCCTGTGGTTTTCAGACTGAAAGAGAAATATTAGTTCCTTTAATAGTGCCTTCATATACATATTGCTGATGGAGAGGGGGGAAATAAATTGGTATGATAATCTTCACTCTTCTGGTGATGTAGGTATTGTCAAAACTGTGAATAGTACCGATATGGTTGAATCACTTCAAATGCATGAAAGAGTGTCATCCTTCCTTAATGTAGCTGTATACATACAAAGCTTGCTAGTACAGCTGTAGTTGCACTTGGAATTTTGTGTTATTTTTCTGGAAGAGCTTCAGCCTTGACTTCACTGAAGTTTTAGTTTATCGATAGAAAATATGCCTTTGTTACCATAAAAGGAAAGCTTTAACACCTCAGTGTTTCTATGCAAATTAGTTATTACTACAAAAGTATAACAAAATGGCTTTGAGACAGCAGGTTTAAAGAAAAAATGGAAGAATGTGTGAGCAAAGTGGGCCACTCTGATTTGCTGTGGTTGAACAGGGAAGATTTCACTGACACAAGCAGCTGGTCCTTGGTACTACTCATCTGTCTGTGAGCCAGGTCACTGTGTACTGGGGATTAGAAAACGAACCAGAAGTTGATTCTTAGTTGACTGTCTTAAGTGAACTCATGGAGTGACAAAAAAAAAACAAACAAAAAAACCCAAATGAGTTGATGCTGAAGAGCTGTTAAATCAATGGTTCAAGTAATCACACTGAGGGGAATGTTTTGCACTACAGTAATGACAGTGAATAGATTTGGCATTTTTTCGCCTTAATTCACTGATGTGGTTTATGATACAATTCCAGAAATAGGGTTTTCTGCAAATCTGAGGTATGGTGAATTAGGAGAGATAACAGTTTATTAAGCTGGTATTGTTGATGAAGAAAGCTTCTCATGAAACTCTGGACCTAAGAGTGGTGCTATGGTAGACAAGGAAGAAGACCAGTTCAAGAACTAATTTCTGCCCTCTGTGCTGCCACCGCTGTTTACAGGGTCACCAACTGAATTGCCAAAATGATGTAAATTAAAAGCTGGCCCTTCAGGAAGTGGGATGAGAACTAGTTCGACTGACTTTACCACAGAGCCCTCATATGGGGATTCTAACGTCATGTGAAATCTTCATCAGTGGCCTACCTGGTGAAAGATTTCCTATCATCTTGAGACAATCAAGGACTCTTAAATGCTTTCAACAGGCAAGTTTTAATTAGCTTTAAATGATGATGCCTGTAAGAATCCTAGCAGCCTTCACTTTCCCCACATGTTTAGTCTTTAAATGTTATTGTCCAGTTTTGCAACAGAGTAGGAAATCCAGGTCCCATTGAAACTTGTGAAAGCATGTCTAATAGGTAAACGAAATTGCAGTGAGGTGTGTAAACTATGGAAAGAGACAAAGATGAAGAGAATCATTTAGAACAGAGATGCAGCACTTGTTGACACTTCAGGAAAGTGGTTAAAATGGGATAGCAAAAGATACTTTGTAAAGATACTTCTGTTTCACCTATGTAGTACACAGGAGTACTGTTTGAGCTGCCCTGGAGTTTGCGTCTTTTGTAACTTAATTGTTACAAAACTGGTGAATCTTTAATTATAATCTGCTGTATTAGTGCACATAAAGCTTCATTTAAAGCTGTGTAAATTAAAATTACTGTATAGAAATATAGCAGCAGTTGCTGATCTGGCATGTGTGTTCAAGTTCTAGTCTGGCATATACTAACAACTTCTTCAAGCTAAAGCTTATTGGGAGTGTCCATCTGTGTAGAAAATGCTGTACAAACCACAAGTGTTCAAGCCTTATATAGATGCTGAAATTTGACATTATTTCTTGATTCTTGGTTGTGTGTATTATATTGGGTTTGTGTATTTTTTTCTTGCAAATTTTAGTTTCAAGTAAATTCCTTGCAAAAGAGAGTATCTGAAAGTCGAAGTACCACATAATGATGTTAGCAGAGTTGATGGAGCTACAGACTTCCTTCCTGTTGAAATTGACCAAAAGAATAGGCCAAACTGTAGCCTGTATTTCTTCAGGGTAAAGCCAGTGCAACTTTCCAGAATTCCACTCCCCACCAATGAGCAAGGAAATTCTTGCCAACACAAATTACATCTTTAGACCTGCCACTTGGCTCAACTACAGTTAATACCTAAAAAAAAAAAAAAAAGAGCTAGAAAAATATCCAGAGTTACACTAGAATGTGATTCTGTTAATTAAAATACAGTTGTCTTCTGGTTTGAAGTTTTTTGGAACCTTAGAGCAAAACAGTATTTCAGCTCTGTCGGTGTGACTTCAGGCTGCTGCCTGCTGTGTGATAAGGGCAAGTCATCACCTTACACTGTCATGTCAATGAATGTTGTAGAATGTCTATAGTGACAGTTCAGACTGTCAAAAAATTCACTGATTTCAAAAGCACTTTCTCATTTGACATTTTACTATTGCAGTACAGTGTCTCTGCCTCTTGTGGCATTTTTTCTGATGGACACTTACTGACTAGGATTTTAAATTGATTTAGGAGCATTACAATAGTGTGGGTCTGTTTGCCTTTTGAACTTAAGAATTTATTGTCACTGCATTGTTACCCTTCCTGAACCTGTTGTGAGAAAAATGCTATATATAATTAGAAGGAAAAATACTCTGCTATCCATTTATGGGAGAAAAAAAATGTGCATGTTTTTTTCATACCTTTGTTCTTGCCAGCTTGTGTTGAAAGTCTACTTCTACATATTTTTAATTACGCCTGCTTATAACCCACAGCTTAGTATTTTTGCAGGACAAGAATTAAAAAATTGGAATGGGTGAAAAATGGAATCCTTCTGAAATATGAAGCTAAGTATAATAGTTCTGAATCCTTTTCCACTTCATGATTTTGTTCATCTTATCTTTCAAAAGTCTGTCTACTTCTATGAAGAGGCCTCTTATCTTCATTGCAAATATAAGAAATGTTCTAGTATGTCTTAAGTTGTGAAGAGCTCTCCTGACTAGCAGAGTTACTATTCCTCCATGGAGATGTATAATACTTGTTTTTATACAATGGAATCTCAGCTTCCTCTTTAGCTTCCTGAAAATATTTGATATCCAAGTATATCTGTGGTTGGAAGATAAATACTAAGGCTTAATGATTCTTCTTACTTGTATGTACTTTTCAGCATTTAACTCCAGTTCTAAAGAGCAAGATAAAGTAAATTTTGTAGCTAAAGACTATAAGGTGATATAATATCCATAATATACAGGGGAAGGGCAAAATATGAGTGGTAAGATTAGGTATTTAGTAAAAGGAGTGGGAAATAATATTTCTAAATTATTATCAAGTTAATAACAAGATTTGTCATTTTATTGAGTTAAATATCAGCTTTTTTAACTTTTGTGTTCAAACGTACAAAGTAATGGCAGATCTGTTATTAAAGAGGTTGTTAGATTTTATAGTTTTAATAAGACTGTATGACAATTGAAGAAAGAACCATTTTCTGTTATTTTCTGATAGGCCATAACATAATCTTGATTTCTGGCTTTTTAAAAGGTGGTGTATTTCTGCACTTTGCCCACCACCCAGGCAAGAAAGGACATTAGAATAACGATAAGACAGGGAGAATCTAAGTTGCATATGTTCTAGATTTTTTTTTTTGTTTTAGATGGGTTTCGGTATTTTGTAAATATTGCTGTTATTGTGGGAGCCTCTTTTCTTCCCAAGGGGTATGACAAAGTGGAGGATGTTACTGAGTATAAACTCTTTATTCACCTTGCATTATGAGGCATCTTTTCTATTCTTTCTCAATTTTCCTCTATCTGCCTTTTTCAGAGCAGGTTTTTTGTTTTTTTGTTGTTTTTTTTTTTCTCATGTATAGGTGTCTTGGTTTTTATCTTGTATCAGGACCTTTGTAAGGAGATGCTGGTCTGGGTAGAACAGGTAGAAGATAGTGTAATATGTAAAAGAATTAGTGGTCGTGTTTTTAAGATTATAACAGAAAACAATATACATTGAGAAGACTTGAGTAGTAGAGGTATTTCAGCTCTTGACAGCTTTCATCTCACCTTACCTTGTTCTCTGAATCCTGTGTGGAATAAAGTTCAAAAGAAACAGTGGGTGGTGTTAGCTCTTTTCTTTAAAGAGGGGTGGAGAACAAGTAGCATTCTTCTTCTCTTTGAAGGTAGTTCTTACTAGGACATGGGAAAGGCAGGGAGAAAAGAATGAGTTTAAAAATGATGTATGATCAGTTCATAGGTGGGAAAGCTGTACTTTATTCTAGAGAAAGATAATTATGGGGGGGAAAATTGGGAGCTAGAGGAGCAGCTGTTTAGACATCTGTCTGTTACTTTTCCCTCTCTCTGTGTACAATATGCTCCTTGAAGAAAAGCAACAGGAAAGATAAGTTGTATTTGGACCACCATGAGTATTTCTGTATGACTCTTGCCTGTCAGTCTGTTACTTCATCTTGGTGTAAAGTTTTTTTCCAGGTAAATTGGTTATTATATATTTTCTAAGTTTATTTATTTATTTTTGCATACTACCATAATGTTGGCAGAAAATAAGTGGAAACTAGAGGCTTTCTCTCAAATGCTGCAGCGTTGGTCTTAGCTTTGTCCTTATATATGTTAGTTTGAGAAGTAACAGAAGAAAAGAGTAAACAACCCTAGTCTCTGTGACCACGCCTTTCTTTCCCCCCACCGACAGCTATTTGGTGAAGTCTTCCATTAGTCAGGAGCTTTTGTCAGTGTAGTTTGAGGTGAAGGTAACTGCACTTAGATACAAATCAAACTCTGTTAGTCTAGAACTATGGCAGTCCAGCTGTAGGCCTCTTTATGGCCCCCCCTTGGTATCCTTCATAGAGAAAAGTTTTTCTTCCCTCTTGATGGTACCTTTCCCTTTGGTGGTGTCCTACCAATCTTTTGGAAACTTCTCTACCTACTCTCATTTCATGTGCTATCTCTTAACAGTTGTTTCTAATTAGCTAACAACTCAAGCAAATTATTTGCTGTTCTTAACTGCTCTTGTGTTGCTTATGTACAACCTGTATGTCTCTTCCTTATATCCCGCAGACCAATGATGTTGATTGTTTTATAACAGCTGCTAGAGACATCCTTGTGTGGTTGGAATAGATGGTAAACTTCCTAAATATTTATTCTAGTGCTAAAGTAATGTAAAATTAGAGAATTATATTTTAGTCTTGTGTACAACATGTTTTTTCCCCCCACTTCTATAAGACTGCCCTCAGGAAAAACTAAGGGTGTAGTTTATAAATCTTTGTAAGCTGGCTCTGTTCGTTTTCCTGTATTCATGGTATCGTTCATCTGACTCAAAGATAAACACCTCTTCCTCCCCCTTTTGGTCAAATCACAGGAGTGACAGAGGGAATTTGTGCTTGGGAGCAGGAAGAATGACAGTGGCAATATTGAATTGTTCAGGAGCTGCACTTCAAGCAGTGGCTGAAATACCCAGCCTTATGGTCACTGAAACATTATGAGCAAATGATACATTTATTAAACAGTCTGACATTCAATAGGTATTTACCCAAATGCTGGATTTACCAGTGACACCTCTCTTCTCAATTAAAGAAATTGTTTGAATTTTGTGAAGAAAGGAAGAATGGAAAAGAAACTACTCAACCAGCCCAGAAGAGTATAACAATGATTTGTGCTTCTTGACCAGGAGAGAGAGTAGCATGAGAAATTAAATATCAAAATTCATTAAATAAACTGACAGGGTTCTCTGGGTGAGTCACCCAGGCTGAATGAGAAGGATGTATAAGTTGCCCTATGGTTCCTTGGTATATGATTAGAGAACAGGAGAAAATTTGGAACTTGCAGTACATAGCTGCGTAGCTATCTGACTACACACCCACTGTTCCTGTTGCTTCAGACCTTTCATTCTGCTTGAATCTATATCTGTGGGAAATAGGATGTGGGATTTTCTCATTAATACCAAAGTGTCTGATAGCGGTCATACATTTTACTCTTTCACTAGCTGGAAGTGAGAGGTGATACTGCCATATCAATAGCAAATGGTCCAGGTGTTTTGAGAATGCTTAGTATACTTTCAAGAAGTGAGCAGATTTATTTTTTCTCTTTGCTCATGAGCCTCCTTCCACCTACCCACCTCTCAGTTGATCAAATTGCTATGTAATGAGACTTAACCATATGAATTTTCACCATTTTGGAGGTTGCAGGATGAGGCATCACTAGTCATGCCTGAGGAGATTAAGAGAATTGGTTTTGGTACTGCCTTGAGATCTGTCCTGCTATGCTAGTTCCAAGATTAACTAGAAAAGCTTTACAGTGTGGCAAAATGAAAAAAGGAGATTTTTTTGTTTGTTTGTTTTTTGTTTTTTTTATTATAAGCCCTCAAAGGAAAGTTTAAGCATTTTTGTTTAATTGTAGTAGTTTTCTTAGGAAAGTATAGGTTAAATTAACTACAGTGATTTATTTGATCTTCAGATGTATCTTTTAATTATACGTTTGGTTATTGTGCTGTATCTTTAGTCTTGTTGTTCTCAAAAGGTGGACTCTTTGAATAAATTCCTGCATAGAAATTTTCCCCAGATCCTTAAAGTAACCAAGAAGAGTTATGTCTGTTAAAACACATCTTTTATTTCATTGAAATAAGAGAAATATATGACAAGTTTCACATATTAGATAAGGCAGAGGAATTGGCAGGTTGTTTTTTTTTTTTTTAATAGAAAAAGACTGGTAATTACGTTTATTTAAGGAAGAGAGTTTTTTAATTTCATCCCTCTTCTATGGATAGGTATAGTGGCATTCTAAGCATCTTTGGTGTGTTAACAGATCATGATAATAGTTTTCAGGTAGTTGCAATAAAATTACTTAGAAGTCTTAGTAACTTAAATTATTTGGTTATTTCCAGTGTGGTATTTATTTTTACCTCTAAGGTCTTGCATGCAGACCAGACATGTCTCCCACAATGTTCTCCTTTAGAATAAGGTTGTGAATGGAATTAGATCTGTCTGATGCTAAGTCACCAGTAGTGTCCCCCAGGCTTCAGTTCTGGGGCCTGTCCTCTTCAATATCTTTATCAGTGATCTGGATGAGGGGATTGAGGGAGGCTTTATAGCAGGGCTAGACCAATGGGCCAAGGCTAATTGTATGCAGTTCAACAAGGCCAAGTGCCAGGTCTTGCACTTACATCACAAAAGCCCCCAGGGTAAGTTACAGACTTGGGGATGTGTGGTTGGAAAGCTGCAACTTGGAGAGCGACCTGGGAGTGTTGATTGATAACCAACTGAGTATGAGTGAGCAGTGTGCCCAGGTGGTCAAGAAAACCAGTGGTGTCCTGGCTTATATTAGAAACATGGTGACCCACAGGAACAGGGAAGTGATCATTGCTTGTAGTTAGCACTGGTGAGGTCACAACTGGACTGCTGTGTTCAGTTCTGGGCCCTTAGAAGGGAGGACATTGAAGTGCTGGAGAAGGGCAACAAGGCTCATGTAGGTCATGTACTCCAGGTCCTTCAAGGAACATCTGAGGCACCCTCTTCTAGTGAGGAGGAGGATAGGGGGAGACCTTGTTGCTCTCTACAACAACTTGAAGGGGGCTAGCCTCTTCTGTTTGATGACAAGTGAGCAGACTAGAGCAAATGGTTACAATCTATGCCAGAGGAGGTTTAGGCTGGATGTTGGGAAAGATTGATTCATTGAAAGGGTTATTAAATGTTGGAATTGTTTGCCCAGGGCTGTGATGGAGTCACCATCTCTGGGGGTGTTCAAGCAGTGTGTGGACCTGGCACTTAGGGACATTTGTTTAGTGCTGACCCTTCAGCACTGGGTTGAGGTCTGGACTGGATAATCTTTGGGGTCTCTTCCAACCAAATATAGTTGGTGGCATTTGCTTTTGTCAGCATTTGAGTAAATAGCAAGTAAGGGACATCAGACTATACAACTTTGTGTGTATAGAGATCTTCTCTTGATAGTCTGTTCTGAGGCTTTTACTCTATTTTCTTTTCTTGACAAAAAATGGACTTTGTTGTTATCATCTGTGTTAATCATTCAGCTTTGTGTTGGTAGCTACTCTGGCAATTTTCGCAACTTGCTCACCTATTTCTTGAACCGAATTAAATGTAAAATACTGAAGATTGCTGAAATTATATGGGGGAGATTGAGTTTTGAGTCTTAAAATCATGTTGTCTTATGTTTTGAAGTAGATACAAGCTTTTAGTGGAGGAGCTAGTAAAATAATCTTTAAGATCAGATGCTGCGTCTAAATTGTTGTAGGCATAATGTCTTCTGTACTGGGGACCTTGTAGCTGTAAATAGTATTTGGTAGGATTTATGTCACTAACGTAAGTTAAAGGAATACTGTACAGGGTAGTCAAAGAATGTTACTAATTCACCTGTCCACCTCTAAATATCTCTAGTTTAAACTACTATCTGAGGATGTTTTTTTTGTTTCTCGTTGTTTCTAAGGACCTTTCTCCTCTGTTCTTAATTTTCGTGCATGGTTGTAGGAGGGAATCTGTATTCTGTTTTTTCTATAACCTTTTGCTCATTGAACTCCAAGATACTTTGAAGAACACAAACTTCAGCTTCTGAAGCTAGAATTTGAATGTTCTTAGATCTCAAGCTTCTGTCCTTCAAGACTGCAGAACATAGCCTGCACATATGAAAACAAATGCTTAAACATTTTTAAAAATCAACAAAACTCCAAGAACCCAAAACCTACAAGATTTTGGGACTGTCTAGATTAATTATGAGTAATGCTGTTTTTTGGTTGGTTTTTTTTTTGTCATCTTTTGAATGGATCAGCTCTGGATGATGGAAATTATAGGGGAAAGCAGAAGAGAAATGAGTACAAGGCTGCAAGCATAAAACAAGTTCCTTCCTTTCCAAGTCATTCTGTCATAAAATTATCAGAATGTTTAGAAAAATGTTACTGCTGAATGTAAAACAGCCTATGGCTTAGAGTCCAAACATTCTAGCCTTGTTTTACTCTTTTGTAGTAAGGGTACTAGCCCAATTGATAACAAAGGAGTTGACTCTTTGGAGATTTATCACAGTTTTGGAATCAAATTTATGTAATTTTACTTCATATTAGTTCAGTATTTTAGAATATAAGACCATATTTTAATCACAAAGTTATTAAATATTAATAATTATAGAAGATAACTGAAGTCAGGTGTTTTTCTTTTCAAGGCTCAACCGTCTTTAATGGTGTATGTGAAAGTGGTGGACTTGAGAAACCAACTTTTTATGGTTTGTGTAAGCAATATTGGTATGGTTAGATATTTGCTGATGATAGCAGGATAAGTTGTCACTTTATTTATAATGAAGGAGATGCTATTGGACTGTTAGCTCGACGGTCATTGTCAGTTCCTGTAATGGGAAAGAATGCCAACAGCTAACAGCTCCTCTGCTGTTAGCAAGGGAAAATGCTCCCAGTCTATACTCTTCCTCTCCCTGTGGGCTTGTGCTGTCACTTCTTGAATCCCTCTTCTAGCCAACTCAATTTGCTGGAAACTAACTCAGGCTCTCTACTCGCCCACCAAAACAACTTCTGCTGTTGTAGCGAATGGAGTTGCTTCTTCAAAGCTGACAGCGAGCAGAAGAGCCAGAGAAGCTACCATGGAGGGGAATGGCGTGTGAGAGCTTTGCCGGTAGGTGGCAGCAGCAACCTGTTGAAATGAATTGAATTGGAGGCTTCAGGTGGCAGTAAAATAGGTGTGTCATAAGCTCACTTAAGAGAATTACCCAGCTTTTAATAAATTATCTCAGAACTGCCTGTGAAAATTATTGTGATGCAGAGCACTTAACTTGAGGACACTTACCAAAGGGCTCTGCAGTGGTGTTTATAAAGGACCTCCTCCACATGACAGCAAGCTGTTGTTCTCTGCTCAACTACCTGTTGTAGAGTCTTCAGATCTAGGTGCATCTGTATTACCAGAATAATATGGTAAGGAAGCATACACGTTTATACACAAAATGTATTGTCTAAACAGGTAATACTTACGTTGACTTGTATATATGGGCTTATAAAAGTTCATGACTCATAACCTAATCTTATGCAATCATGATAAGGTCCTGGAATAGGAACCTAAATGAAGTTCTGTGTTCACTGTCTGCTGCAGACTACAGTTTAGTTTAGCTGTGAGTTTATCAGAATTCACATGGTAACAGTAGTGCAGTGAAACCTAACCCTGAAGAGGTGTGTTCATACCTCTACCAAACAGCTACTGTCTTAGGCCTGTAAGTGTGTTTTTTTGTTTATACTACAGACTTTTGCAGACTTGCGCTACAGGACAATCAACAGTTTGAGATCTTTTGGTATAGGACTGACAGATACACTCTTTATCATTATTTTGTGTCTCTTAATTGCTGAAGAAGTACACATTTCTGCCTAGTAGTTCTATGGTCATGGATTTGTCATTGCACAACCTTAATTCCTTGAAGGATAATCATCTATGATGGCATAAGTTCTATTAAAGATGTAGAATAACTGTCTTAACCTAAATTGAGCCTGTGTCAGTGTTTCCCCCTGCACTCGTTCCTGATTGAGATGTTCTGTTTGTTTGAGTTTTTTAATAAAGTCCTCAGTCAACAGATTTTAATGTATTGTTACTGGTTTATTATATTGTAATATCTGTTGGAAATTTAATATAAAAGCATTAAACAAGATCTGTTGCTCATGATCTGTCTCTGAGAAGTACCCTCTGCCCAACGATGACTGGAAAGTGTATAGTGTATTCTTGGTATTAATATTGATTCAGAATAGTTTTTGTAAGGTTCATTCTCTAACTACAGCATTCCTCCCTTGAAATGTACTTTGAATTAAAACTGATGATAAATATCTGAAGGTAACAAGTGAAAAGATATATTTATTCCTTTATTCTCTAAGTTGGCAGCATGAAAATGTCTCATGAATGTTTTGAATATTTTTTTTTTTTATGTATAGCAGTTAGCCCTAGATGTGTGATATATCTTTTCAAATGTTTAAATGGAAAATATATTTGATTTACTAGCTTTTATGAGATGTGTATGGAAACTTGCTTAAGTGTGTATGTGTGAGTATGACACGAACTTAAATAAGAGGACTGCTCCCAAAATGAATGATTGTTTTTAATTTGGGTTTTATTTATTTACTTTCTTTTAATTAAAAGTACATATATATGTTTGGGTATTAACTGCAATCCTTTCAAAAACTCTGCTGTAACCAGAAGGAAGAAGATTATTGTGCTTTGGAGTGCTGCTTTTAAACATGGTTGTGACACAGGTGTGTTCTCCTTGTGTCTTGGCATAAACCAGCTTCTGTCTAGAAGCTTTATCCAGGTAGTCATAGATGTGAGGAGTTTGTACACCAATAGCATTTGTTCCCGAGAGTAAAAAGTCTTTATGTCCACAGAGCGCAACCAGCAAGGGTTCATACCCTTTTGTTTCCTTGTAAATGTCTGTATCCAATAGTTCCTTTGCACTGAAAAAAATCAAAGATAAAGCAGATCACTAACAGAAAGGATTGTCCTATTACTGCTGAAAATTAAAATCTTATCAAAGAGGTAGTGTACAGAGTGGCTAATATTGTGAGATGAGTATTTTTAATCTTGATGTTACTTCGTCATTGCACAGAAAGTGTGCTTATATATAAAGCTGTGGTAAACAGATTATTACTATCCTAGCTTACTGTTTATTTTCCCCTTCTTTTCAATTGCCTGGGATTTGTTACAGGAGCAAATGCACTAGGATCCTGCACATTTGCCTGAAAGGCAGAGATCCAATTGCAGGTTTTGTGTGTGAAGTAGTGGAAGAAACAATAAATTATAAAATACATGTGTCCTATGCAAATGAAGTGATGATGGGGGATACAGGGAAAGTGGGGCAGTTTACAGCTCTTGGGGATAAGTTTTTAAGGGTGGTTTGTTTTTTCCTTTTAATATATACTCCTGGCACAGTATTTCCCAAAAAGTGAGTGGAAGCCACCTCCTACTTTTTTTTACACATTTGTGAGGTAATACTATTTTCTTCTATCCTGCGCTATTTGGATGATGCACTTAATCAGGAAATGCTAAACATTTAAAGACCAAGAGCATAGTTTCCTGAGTATTTCTTTCCATGTCACAACGGGCATGAGCTGCACTGACCTTAGCTTCTTGCCATGCTTCATAGTTGCACTGGTATAACTAGTTAATGTTCCAGGTGGCTATGCAGCAAAGCATGTTGTGGAATTTACCATCAGAAAAATATTATTTTTAACCTGGATCGATTCCCTGACTGGCCTCACTGTTCAGCTGCACAAACAATTGTGCCAGCACAGCTGAAGGATGAAGACTACTTTAACTGGTACTGCAGTGGAAAAAAAGTGTTGTGAAACTATAGCTGTGGCTTAATTCTGTGTATTCTAGGTGTTGTGTAGGTATATTCTGATATGATTATACTCGCTAACAAAATGCTTTTCACACAGGTGCAGCTTTCATCAGAGTTTATTTTGATTGCGGGATGGAGAAGAGGGTGTTACTGTGTTGGTAAAAGGTAGTATATACAACTGTGCATTAATTCTGTATAAAAATTCTTTACATTATTAAAAAAAATGAACTGCGGTGGATCATTAGAAAAATGAAGAACAATGAAATCAAGGTGTCTTCTGTTTATTTTTGGTGTCTACTTGGGATATGTGTAATGCTGAGATGATTGCAGGAACACCAATGTGGTAAAAAATGAAAGCAGATGATGAAAGATTAATAGCAATCGTTATTTTTTAATATGAGGGCAACAGAAAGTCTTGCAAGAAATTAAATTCACAGTTCTTGTGTAGGTACAATAAGAAACTAAAATTCTGAAGAAGAGGTTTAAGATTTCAGGAGACAATGAGATTTCCTAAGAATTCTGGCTTCTTTGTGTTTTTTTTTTATCATGATGCACTTAGAAAGGTTGTTATGTCCACTTGGAAAATAAAGCCTCAAAATGTTTGGTTTAGTAAAGAAATTTGGAGTGTCGTGCTACTTGTCAAATTCCTTGCACCCAGCCAATTATATTCTTCATTTTCTGATCTGGTTCTTTTGTTTTAGGTGTCAGTTCACTTCAGTTCTCAGTCTCGTTCTATAAATGGGGAAAAAAAACCCAAGATTCTCCTTTACTTGGAACAGTTCAAGAATTTGATTTGTTGTTTTTTTTTAATGCTTTCCTTCTGAGATTTGTAATTCTGCATATTGATGCCAATGACATAGTGAAGAATAATTTATAACTGTTACATTTCTTTGTATTCAAATTCTATTGAACTAAAGTGGACTTTCTTCAATTGTATTTGACTAATAGCTTATAGAATATTTTTAAATGCTGTAGCATTTAATAGATTTTATTCTAAGCGGATAAATATCTAAGCTCATACATGACTGTAAAACAGTTTAATTGACTTCCCTTGATAATTTTTTTTTAATACCTGCTGCCCCATTCAACTTCCAAATACCAGTTTGGAATGGGCTTTTTAATACAGGGACAATAAGAACTTGTAGATTTTTGAAACAATCTAGCATTCTAAACACTTTATTAAACATTAACATTACAGAATTGCAAGTAATACCAAATAATTACAAATTGATTGAGAAATGTAAGGTAGTGTTACAGTAGGAATTTCCATATTCCTTTAAGAATTCACTGTATCTATGGTAACAACTGAAAAGAGCTTTCTCTAATTATGCAAAATTTAAGGTTTCATTAAAATGGAGGGGTTAGGAAAGCAGCTCCAAAACTTCCACATTTTGTGGTTTGGAAAGGAAATACGAATCTGTTCTTTGTAGACTTTTTCTTGCTGGCTCTTTGTATCTTTCCTAAATGCTGAAGAGAAATTTTAGTATGTGGGTAAACTTAGAGATCTGTGCACAGATGAAATTCCTAAAATCACTGATATTTGATGAAATTATGCAACAGTTCAGAAGGTAGAATAAATTCTGCATTAATTTATCACATTGGGAGAAGTCATGGGCAATTCCTTTCGCTGTAATAGTAGCTTCCATGCTCTTGAATCCGTAGGATTTATAACTTCCAGTGCTGTTTGTAAGGGGAGTTTTTTTTACAGGATTTTGAGAACTGTCTTTGGTCTCTTACGGTATAAATTGAGGTACAAGGAATACCTTTAGAAAAAGGCAAGCTTNACACCCCTCCCAGAGACTAAAATCCCCAAGAAGGCTAACCAACCACCCCCTACCACCTTTCCCCCCTTCCCCAGTCTTATCACCTGTTGATGCTGCAGATAAGCGGAAGTAGATCAGCCGGGGGATTAGTAGTAGGAAAGTAGTTAGTAGAATTACTGAGAATTAGCTACCAAGGCAAAGACAAAGGAGACCATGCAAAGAGAAGCAGCCACAGCCAGAGTGGTCAGAAACCATCTGATATCTAATGTTTTGGGTACAACACTTTAAAAACAATTTTTTTCTTTCTCAGTAAAACTCTGGTGAAGTGACATACTGTGTTTACCTCTCTCAGCCAATAGTCTTAATTTCTCACTCAAATTCTCCAATTAGCTCAAACCAGCACATTATTGTAGAATCCAAGTAATTTATTGTCAGCTTAGTTTTTGCTAGGAAGCATTATACTGAATAGAATATATTTTAATCTAGTATTATACATATTAATTTTATTATCGGCTTAGGAGCACTTCGTGATTCATCATTCTAAATACATATCACCAAAAGGGTGGTGTTCAGGGTAGATTTTGTTATTTTGGAGTACATTGGTCTGGTTTTTTTTCCTGAAAGATACTGATTTGTGTCTTGCCTCTCAGGTTGGTCGTATTGATATTGGCATTTAGTTTTGATTTGACTGAAGCAGTCAGTCCTGCTGGGATTCACTGATGGTACAAAGACATTGATTTTACTGTGGAAGAAACAACAGAGCAAATGTGCATTTCTCAGCATATGTTTTAACATTGTGAAATGGAATGGCTGTGGGTTTGTTTTATTTACAATAACCTGCTTTATTATATTATGATATTCAGTAGATTCTGTGGAAGGCTTGCTTTTGTGTTTTACTCACTTTTTTGGATGCCGTCTGTCCAGTGTCACTACGCCTGTCTTGTAGGGACCAAAATGAGTCATGTATTTTAAACATTTATAACTCTTGATGGTGTAGAAGGACACAGTATGGTCAACATTTATGCTGCAGTCTCACCAGAACAGAGTATAGTGGCAGAATCACCTTTGTGAATCTGCTGGCAATGCACCTTCTGATGTAGCTCAGGATGTGATTTGTTTCCTGGGATGCATGCACACACTATCTGCTCATGTCCAGATTCTTGTCCATCAGTACCCCTAGCTCAAGATGGTTCTGTCCTTTCCTGGCTAAGGTTGCTTGCGTTCTGGACTTGTGCTACAGGAAGCAGGTGGAGTTTCATTGTCTTCATCTGCAAAAATGAGTGACCCTCTACTAGGTTTGAAAAGGTTCATAGAAATTTGGGGCATGCTTATTCAGATTGCTTTCGGAGAAGAAGAAAGAA
Organism: Psilopogon haemacephalus; assembly: GCA_013396835.1. Lineage (NCBI taxonomy): Eukaryota > Metazoa > Chordata > Aves > Piciformes > Megalaimidae > Psilopogon > Psilopogon haemacephalus. The sequence continues at coordinate 855,666 of VWZI01013307.1, read as the reverse complement.
AAAGTTAAATGGGGCTAGGTTGTGAATTCTGAAATTACTTTGGAGAGTTGAAAATCAGAAAGATTCTGGGTAGCAGAGTAGCCAGCTTTCATTTGTATCGAAGCTAATAGATTTAAGCTAAAATGTTCTGAAGGAGTCTTTTCTTTTGGGGCAGGAGACAGAAAAGTAATGAAAGAGACATTGCATAGCTTGTTTGATAAAGCTTCAACTTATTATAAGTTGGCATGCTCAAATAAATGTTATTTAATGAAGAATAGGAAAGTTAGGAATCTTCAGGAAGAGTGTGAATGTTACCTGTGGAGTCTTTAATCTTAATAAGTCTGATTATCTTTTTAGCAACTTTTTTTTCTTGCTTGTTTTTGTTTGGGTGGGTTTTTGTTTTTTTTTTTTTTTCTATAGATCATACTCATAGTCTGAATTACAAGAGAAGTCCTGCTTTTGACACTTTACCATCAGTATAATTACTATCCTGGACCCATGATTTTAGGTACTTGATTATTCTTTTAGATTTTAATTGATCTGATTGAAATTATTTGGTTTTGAAATCTGAATATATAAAGTGAATCACTTTTTGCATGCAGAGCAGGGAACTGAAAACACTTTTTGAAAGGAATATATGCCAAGCAAAGGGAACACTTGGATTTACTCTTGAATTTTTTTATTTCTTGTGGCTTTGTGACACATGCGCTTGCTGCTTGGTGAATGCCAGAGAAAGTGTAATTTGATCATTGAGCCATATTTGGTAAATAGTAGTTTTGGGGACAGCCTGTTCTGTCCATGGGGGGAAACTGCCAAAATCTGAAAGCTTTTCTTCTACTTTGTTCTCGTGTCCTCTAGATTACTCAAATACAGATGCATCTTGCTTGTGACCCTAATAGCATCTGTATTTGCTTTTTGGTGTAGTGTTTGCTCTGTAAGTTTTCAAACTGTTTTTGCTGGTATCTGGATAAATAGTTACTTTGAGAAAATATTTCGAGAAATGGTTTTGCAAAGTTTTCTCTTAACATATGGCCAGTGAAATATTAAAATCTGATGTGATGATCATAACCTGCCACTGCTTAGCAACTGTTCGAATACTGTATCAAGTCTGGTATATATGAAGTAGTACTTTGTTCTGTTATTTGATGCTTTCTTCAGTAGTCCAAAGCTACTTCAAATTTCTCTGTAAATGATATTTTTTTTAAAGTTTCTTTTTCCTCGCATAATTAATGCAGGTAAGGTTGAAAACAGTAGGTGAAACTGTTTGGCTTGTAAATGAGTATTATACTTGTCTTACTAGACATACTTTAAAAAACACTCCAAATGCTTATTTCCTTGGCACTAAATAATATTTTTCCCCTTTGCAGAAGGATGTCAGGGAAGAAGGCAAGTGATAGCAATCTGCAAAATAGCTTTTCATCTTCAGATCGTAGTTCTGAGAATCATTTTTTTTACGTGGCACAGCTTTTGCCAGCCGCTGTTGTTCCAACTGGCACAAGGTTTTGATTGGCAGAGTCACAAACAAGGCTGGGAAACTGATTTAGGTTAAAGTTAACCTAACTCAAAAAAAAAAAAAAAAAAGAGGAGTTACAAAGTGGACTGAGATGTATTCTGAAAAAGTAACCTTTTTTTTTTTTTTTCTTTTTTGGACATGTACTTGCTCAAGGGAGAAAGGGGAAGTGCCAGCACAGGTACTAGTGGAGACAAATCAGGTTCTTAGCCTTGAGAGAACTGGGACCACAGAATGTCATAAATGTTTCTTACCCTAACCATCATACCACCTTTCTCACCAAGGTAAACAGTTCTGGAAAAGATATGCCCACAGTGAAGTGGGAGTCATGGAAAACAAGGCCTTTCCTGAACTCTTCAGAGCCTGGGAAATCTCAGAAAGAACACAGGGACTTGGCAGCATTTCATGGGAGGGTTGCTGTTCAGGTGGGAGCAGTAGCAGTAGCCACCACTCACTCCCTTGAAAGGCAGCTCTGGAGAGTGCAGCAAACAGGCCATGGCACAGCTGTTTGCACCAGGAGGATGTGCACAAAGGGTGCTAAAGCTTTGCCAGCTCAACCAGGATGTGAGGGTATCCACCCAGCAGAAAGCCATGGCTTCCCTAAGTCCTGCATCCACCAGGGCTGATGCAGCTTCCAGAGAGAGCTTTTATGGAAGCCACCCAAGTGTCAGGCTGCAGGATGTGTCCTCTTCATATTTAGTATCAAACGGCAGTAGTGAGCAGGTCTTCAGGAGGTCTGCCCAGGTAGAGGAACTGACATCAAACCCTACTTCTCTGGAGCAGGCTCAACAGGTCAAGAAGGGCACATTAATACACAGGATTCCTCTTCCTATCTGCCTACCTGAACATGGTTACTTAAGGAATGGGGGACAATGGCACTGAGTTCCAGCCCAGTGCAGCAGACTGTCCTGACATCCCAGGTGCTCTTGTCAAAATAGGTACCATGCTGCATGCTGTACCAAGCAAGGACAAGGATGAGGATTCAGCTAGCTTGGAAATCTTGTCATAGTTAAGTCAAACTGCATTCTGCATTAAAACCACTTCCACAAAGGGTCATTGTCATAGGTAACTCCCATCTGAATGGCACAAAAGGCCCAATATGAAGACTTGGCCCAGTTCACAGGGAAGTCTGTTGCCTCCTCAGGCCCCAAGTNGTTTTTTTTTTTTTTTTTTTTTTTTTTTTTTTTCAAGTGGGCAGAGAGGACCTGGAAACAAGAGAGACTTCAGGTTTTTGGGATGACTAGTTAAGGGGTCAGGAGCATAAATAGTGTTCTCTATATCCACAGTTGCAGAGATCAGCAAGAGACAACAGATCAGTAGGTGGCTCTCAGCCTGGTAGGACTTTGGTTTTTTTTCACCATGGGTTGATTTGCACACCTGCTGGCAACAAACCACGTGTACCTGCCACAAAGCAGAAAAGGAATAATTTTTCAGAAGATAGGGTTCATTGGAAGCACTTTAAACTAGATTTGGAATGGGAAAGAGATAAAAACAGGCTCACTAGTGATAAGCCTGTCAGTAGTACAGCGGTGTTGGTGGGACAGCATGCTAATGAGCTGCTTTGGTGTGCCATCTCAGTGGCAATTTGGGATGGAGAGCCATGCGGCAGCAATGACACGAGGGTTGTTAATGGATTAGAAACCATGAAAGTATATGAGAATAGTCAGGCAGGACTTAGGGCTTCTCACACAAAAGGGTAGTGGGAGCATCAGCCCTGCTGAAGTGCACCTACAGTAATGCATGCAGCATGGGCAGCAAACAGGAGCTGGAAGCCATTGTGCAACAGGGAAACCATGATATAATCACCATCACAGAATCATGGTGGGATGACTTGCACAACTGGAGTGCTGCAAGGAATGGCTCCAAACTCTTCAGAAAGGACAGGAAAGGAAGGAGATGTGAAGGTGGCCCTTTATGTTAGAGAATGTTATGAATGTCTAGATCTTTAAGATAGTGACAATAAGGTTGAGTGTATATGGGTAAGAATTTAGAAGGCCAGGAAGGCAGATAGTATGTAGGGGTCTGCTATAGACCACCCAGTCTGAATGAAGAGGCAGGCAAGAGACTGTAAGCAGCTCAGTGATGTTTCACGGTTGCTTGCCTTTGTTCTCATGGGAGACTTCAACTTACTAAATATCTGTTGGAAATACAATATGGGAACATTCCTGGAATGTGTGGAAGGTTACTTTCTGATGCAGCTGGTGAGGGAACCAGTTAGTAAGGTACCCTGCTGGACATGCTGCTTCTGAACAGAGAAGGACTTGTGTAGATAGGAGGCCATCTTGGGCACAGTGATCGTGAAGTGGTAGAGTTCTTCATTGTTGAAGAAGTAAAGGAGAAGGTCAGTAGAATTGCCACCTTGGACTTTAAGAGGGCAGACTCAGGCTTATTTCCTTCTTCAAGATGCAGAAGCAGGCCAGCCTCGTGCCAAAAGACTAGCAGGCAGGGAAGAAAACTGGCCTAGCTGAACAGAGAACCTTGGCTGCAACTCGGCAGGAAAAAGGAGAGGTTATGGCACTGGAGGAAGGAGCAAGCCACTCAAGAGGACCACAAAGATGTCATGAGGCTATGCGGGGAGAAATTAGAAGGAAAAATGGTTAGTGACCTATGCCAGTTGTATCCACAAGTCTGTGGGGCCAGATGGGTTCCACCTCAGGGTACTAAGGGAGCTGTCAGAAGTACTCAAGCCACTTTTCATCATTTATCAGCAGTGTTGACTAACTGGGGAGGTCTCTGTTGGCTGGCGATTAGCAAATGTGACACCCACCTACAAGAAGGGCCAAAAAGGAGATTCCAAGAAACTACAGACCTGTCAATCTGACCTTGGTGCTAAAGAGGGTCATGGAGGGTCTTGAGTGCTATTATGTAGAACATGCAGGACAACCAGGTGATTACACTTGACCAGCACATGTTCATTAAGGACTATTTGATGAACCTAATATCCTCTTATCTTAGTCGATGCAGGGAAGGCTCTGGATATTGTTTACCTGAACTTTGATACTGTGTCCTGTAGCATCCTCCTGGAGGAACTGGCTGCTTAGATGGGCAGACACTTTACTGGGTTAAAAAGTAGCTGAATCACTGGACCCAAAGAATGGTAGTGAATGGAGTTAAATCCAGTTGGTGGCCAGTCACAAGTAGTATTCCCCTGTTTTGGGGCAGTCGTTATCAATGATCTGGATACTGGTCCCTCAGTACCTTTGCAGACAACACTAAATTGTGTGGGAGTGTTGATATGCTTCAGGGTAGGAAGACTCTACAAAGGGACATACGCAGCCTGGAAGTGGAGGGAAATTGTATGAAGTTCAACAAGGCCAAATGTGAGGTCCTGCACTTGGGTTACAACAATCCTGTGCAATACTACAGACAAAGCAGAGTGGCTAACAAGTTGCCTAGTGGAGAAAGACTGGTGCATGCTGATTTGACAGCCAGCTGAACATGAGCCAGCAGTGTGCTAAGATGGCCAAGAGGGCAAACAGCATCCTGACTTATGCTAGAAATAGTGTGCCTGGTGTAAGTCTCCTTAAATTATACCTATGTCCTAGGTTCATCTAGGAAAGGGTTAATTTTCTTTACAAAAAGTTGGGAGGAGCCACACCTAAGATAGGCAGCTGAACCAACCAATGGAGTGTTTGATACAGCACAACTGTTACACCCAATAGATGAGATCAGAGTGGAGTCTTTGGCACTGTTTTTTGGCACTGGCATCAAGTGTTGGGAGCAATGGATGAGCTGTTCTCAGGTTATTCTTCTTAATTTCTTCATTCTTTTTATTGTTCTAATAAACTCTCCTTATCTCAGCCCATGGGGTTTTTCATTTTGCACTTTCCCTTTCCATATCACCAGGTCGAAGGGGTGGCAGGGACAGCTGTGTGAGCAGCCACATGGCTCTTGGCTGTAGCTGGGCCAAAACCCACAACAACATATGAATAATTTTTATATTCATGTTTCATAAGGAAATTTTGATGTACCAGGAATGACAGTTCCACTGACTGGTTAGTTAAAAATACTGAGTTATGAATACAAGTCAAACAACTTAAATTTAATTTACATCTTCACTGAAACAAGTGAAAGGAGCTTGTTTGTGGTAATGAAGGTATAAACCATGAATGTGAATTGCTTGAAAAGCAAAACTTGTGCATTAAGGACTATATATGACTACTAGAAGGAAACTGTTTGATGTCATGACTGTGCATGAGAGCCAAGAGGAAGTGAAACAGCTTGTTCCTTCCTCTGTTAGTGCAGTGCACTAACAAGCCAAACAAACAGCTACAGGTTGGTGATGATCCATTTTAGTGCTCTGAGCAGTGGTTTTCATGTAAACGAGATCACAGATTCCACCACTAGAGCTTCAAATTCCGCTTGTAAAAATGTAATTGTATGCCATACACATGCAAATAAATGTACTGTAAAGAACCCTGAAGGTAATAATGTGATTGATTGATTGATTTTGCTCTTAACTTGTAGTAGCTTGTAGACTTCATCAAAATTAATTATTGCACAAGCTATACCTGGTATCTTTTTGCTTTTCTCATAGCAGATAACTCCTTTAAAGCCAGTAGTACTGTTCAGGAATTTTATACTTTCAACACACAGTTTGAGTGGTGTTTTATATAAAACATGGCATTTTCAGAGTAGCCAATCTCAAGGAAATGCTACATGAATGTGGCTTCAACAAAGTGTATGGGTACTTGCATACCAGTGCTGGTAGTTCCTGGTTGATACAAGAGCCTTTGCTGTAAATTTTTGCATGTTCATATTAGTTTCTAAATGCCTGCTTAACAAATCGGAGATTTTGACTCTGCAACCTACAGAGATTGTTTCACAAGTTGGAATTGTTGCTATGTTTTAAAATGAGATCAGCAAAGAGACTCTAGCTAAGACTGTTTGGAAGATATTGTAGTTTAGAAATGCACTGTTATTTTTTTCAGTGAGATACAGAAGATGGAGTATGATGAGAGAAATTGTCTCCTTGGTTGTGTTCATGTGCGTTAAAATCGAAGTGTGCAATTCTGTTTCTCACATTACTGTGGAGTTGCTGTGTGGTGTTAGGTAGGACTTGTGTGTGTGAATACATGTCATGTGGCTTAATTGTGATGATCTTGATTTTTAAAAAAATTCAACTAGTGCTTGATTTGTTGTGATTTGGGAGGGGGGCATGTTTTTGTCTTTTTTGTTTCCAAATATACTGGGGAGTTGTGTGAAGGTGTATTTAAAGTCTTAGTACTGAGTTAAGTCACCATTGATGTATAGTCTGCTCTGCAGCAGATGTATCAGCTGTTGAATGCTATGCACCAACTTAAGATACAAATGAATAATTAAAAATGAATGTTCAATGTCAGGTTGGATGGGCAACTTGATCTAGTAGGAGGTGTCCCTGCCCACGTTAGAGGGATAAGAACTAGGTGATCTTTAAATACGGAATCACAGAATGGCTGGAAGGGGACCTTAAAGTAGGTAGTATTTCTGGACTTCAGCTGTCACAATATGACTGAGCCACCCTTAAATTTATGTGTAATACAGAATATTACAACTAGATTTAACTTGCCTTTGGTACAGTCATGCTTTTGAGACCTTTTATTCAGTTACTCTGTTACTCTGCAGATAAATAGACCATGGTAAGCAGTATGTAACATGGCTGCAAGGGTAAGGACCCAGCAGGAATATTCTTTGTATCAATTTTGTTGTTCATAGTAGCATCATTGCATCATTGTAGCAGGAAATGAGAATTTTGAAGATAATTTGCTATTATATGCTTATTGCAATCAGCTTTTCTTTTTTTTTTTTTTTTTAAATCTGGCAATGAGAACTCCTCAAGCTGGAGAACTCTCTTGCTTGCCCTGTGAAATTTGAATGCATTTCATTGACTGAGTTAGAAACTTCACAAAACAAGTTTCCCCTCTAGTTGTACGCTTGCGGATATTTCTGGTATGGGTACACAGGAAGTTTCTTATGAACATGCCTTCCAACTCCTATCATCCTGTGATTTTTGACACTGTTCCATGACAAGTGCATTCAACATCATTAGCATTAGTGTTGCCTTGCGCAATGTTACAAGATTCTTGTGAGTCTTAGAGCAGAGGCAGTAGTTCATTCCAGTTATCCAGACCTGGCTTTTTTTTTTTTTCTCCAGGTTCTGTTTATAGCAAGAGGAGGTAGTCTTACATCTTTCATATTCTACTCCCTTATGTCCTTATAGTTACACTTATTTCATCCTCTGTAAGAGGATTTAACTGTCAACCTTCAGACAAACACCTGCCAGTCTTAATGCAACTCGTGTGAAGCTATCAACCTCTGAATTGTCTAAACCATAGCTAGAGTTACATACTTACCTGGTTTTATCAGGTTTGGAAGACAGAAAGGTGAAAGGAGGTGGGAGAAACATACTTGCCAAAGGTGACCATCTTCCAGACAAGAACATTTTTTTTTTTTGTTTTTAAATGTAAAGAACTGGTAAGTGTATTAAAGGTGCGGTTACTCCTGAACTTGTAACCTGTGCTCAACATTTTCTTTCTGTAGCCATATAAATATTTGCCATTTAACATAACAAAAAACCCAAGTAAAGAAAACAGTGAGATGTGGAAGGATATAAACCATAGCCTATGTTCTGGAGGTCAGTGAAAGTACATTTTTACTTATTGTGGTTTGGCTTACCTCCCTCCTTCACGTTTGTGGAGATGAGACCAGGTATTATCGGAATAGTAAGACTTTCAAATTTTTGCTTTCTGTGACTTTATTTTCTGACATTGGACACCACTGCCCTTCTGGGTCATGTGCCCATGGCCATCTTGTGTCAAAGTATTTGAGTCACAGGGCTGCAATTGCACAACTAAGAAATTTGAAGTTCAAGGCAAAAAATGGAGATTGGCTTAATGAAATCAGGAAAAAAAATTAAAATTAGTCAAATTTCCTCATAAAAGGAGGATCACAGGATCATAGGATGTCAGGGGTTGGAAGGGACCCAAAGAGATCATCAAGTCAAATTCCCCTGCCAGAGCAGGACCATACAATCTAGCTCAGATCACAGAGGAATGCATCCAGATGGTTCCTGTGTTCGGTGACCGTTACAGTCAAGAAGTTCCTCCTTGTGTTGAGTTGGAACCTCCTGTGCTGCAGCTTACACCTATTGCTCCTTGTCCTATCACAGAGAGCAAGTGACAAGAGCCTATTCTCTCCCTCCTGACACCCAGCTCTCAGGTATTTATTAACATTTATTAGATTCCCTCTCAGTTTTCTCTTCTCCAGACTAAAAAGCCCCAGGTCCTTCAGCCTCTCCTCACAAAGCATGTGCTCCAGTCCCCTAATCATCCTCGTAATCCTCTGATGGACCTTCTCCAGCAGATCCCTGTCCCTCTTAAAATGAGGAGCCCAAAATGATGCAGTATTCAAGATGAGGTCTCACCAGGGCAGAGTAGAGGGGGAGAGGAACCTCCCTTGATCTGCTGGACACACTATTCCTGATACACCCCAGGGTGCCTTTGGCCTTCTTGGCCACAAGTGCACATTGCTGTCCCATGGATAACTTGTTATCCACCAGCACCCCCAGGCCCCTTTCCACAGGGCTGCTCTCCAGCAGAACGGTTCCCAGTGTATACTGGTGCAGTTTATTATTCCTCCCCAGATGCAGGACTCTGCATTTGTCCTTGTTGAACCTCATTTGGTTCCTCTGTGCCCAGCTCTCCAGTCTGTCCAAGTCTCACTGGGTGGCCACACAACCTTCAGCTGTATCAGCCAAGCCTCCCAGCTTGGTGTCATCAGCAAACTTGCTGAGCGGACTCTGTCCCCTCATCAGTCATTGAAGATGTTGAACAGCACTGGACCCAGCACTGATCCCTGAGGGACTCCAGTGCTTACAGCTGGATCTAGCACCACTGATCACCACTCTTTGAACTCTTATCTTGTACCCAGTTCCTAATCCACCTCACTGTCCACTCTTCCATCTCACACTTCCTGAGCTTGCTCACTAGGATCTCATGGGAGATGGTGTCAAAGGCCTTGCTAAGGTCAAGGCAGACTACATCCACTGGTATCCCTGAATCTACCCATTCAGTTATGTCCTCATAGAATGCTATCAGGTTAGTCAAGCATAATCTCCCCATGCTGACAATTCCTGATAACCTTATTCTCTCCCAAGTGCCTTGAGATGCCCTCCAGAAGAAGCCACTCCATCGTTTTTCTAGGGAGGGAGGTGAGGCTGACTGGTTCACTGGAACCTCTTTCTTGCCCTTTTTGAAGACTGGAGTGACATTCGCTCTTCTCCAGTCCTCAGACACCTCTCGTGTCTGCTATGATTTTGCAAAGATGATGGAGAGTGGCAGAGCAATAACATCAGCCAGTTCTCTCAGTACCCTTAGGTGTATCTCCTGAGGGCCTATACAGGAATGGTCTGTATGTGATGTGTGCCTACAAGGTTCAGATGCAAATGGTTTATGAGGGTTTTTTCCACCATAAATTAATGGGTTTAGTGAAAGCAGCAAGAATGCTTCATCCTGTTTTAAAAAACTATTTGATGTTATCTTTCCTTTCAGAAAATCTTACTGTTGATAGTTGTTGATATAGTTGTGCTATAGACAAATTTTTAGGCCATTTTGTTCCAGCTAGCATGGATTTAGGAGGGACAGGTCCTGCTTTACCAACCTCATATCTTTTTATGACCATGTGACCTGCCTGCTAGATGTGGGGAAGTCTGTGGATGTAGTTTACCTGTACCTGTAGTCTATCTGGCCCTTGACACTGTCTGCCATATCAAACTCCTGGAAAAGCTGACAGCCCGTGACTTGGACATGGGCACTCTGTGCTGGGTTAAGAACTGGCTGGGTGGCCAAGCACAGAATGGTGGCAAATGGTGCTACATCCAGCTGGCAGTCAGTCACTAGAGGTGTGCCCCAGGGATCAGTGCCAGGCCCAATTCTGTTTAATATCTTTGCTGATGATTTGGATGAGGTGATTGAGTCCACCATCAGTAAGTTTTCAGGTGGGGAGCATGTTTTGATCTGTTAGAGAGTAGGAGGGCTCTGCAGAGGAACCAGGACAGGCTGGATAGATGGGCACAGTCCAGTGCCATGAGTTTCAACAAGTCCAAATGCTGGGTTCTGCACTTTGGCCACAACAACCCTATGCAGCACTACAGACTGGGGTCAGAGTGGCTGGAGAGCAACCAGGCACAGAGGGACCTGGGGGTACTGGTTGACAGCCAACTGAACATGAGCCAGCAGTGTGGCCAGGTGGCCAAGAAGGCCAATGGCATCCTCGCCTGTATCAGCAGGACCAGGCAAGCCATTTTGCCCCTGTCCTCAGCACTGGTTAGGCCACACCTTGTGTACTGTGTCCAGTTCTGAGCCCCTCCATTTAAGAAAGATGTTGAGATACTTGAATGTGTCCAGAGAAGGGCACCAAGGCTAATGAGAGGGCAGGGGCACAGCCTTATGAGGAGCAGATGAGGGAAGTGGAGTCGTTTAGCCTGGAGAAGAGGAGGCTCAGGGGAGATCTTACTGCTCTCTACAACTACCTGAAAGGAGGTTATAGCCAGAAGGAGGTTGGTCTCTTTTCCCAGGCAACCAGCAACAGAACAAGAGGGGACAATTTCAAACTGCACTGGGGCAGGTTTAGGCTGGATGTTAGGAAGAAGCTCTTCACAGAAAGAGTGATAGGCCATTGGAATGGGGCTGCCTGGGGAGGTGGAGTCACATCCCTGGAGGTGTTTAAAAGGAGAGTGGATGAAGCACTTATGACCATATTTTAGTTAATTAGAAGGTGGTAGGTTGAACTCGATGATCTTGAAGGCCTTTTCCAACCTGGTTAATTCTGTGATTCCTCAAAGGAAAAATGTAACATGGTGATTAGGAAAAAAAAAAGACATTTCAAGTAATGTGAATAAGAAAATAATTCACATACCTTGTCACCATTAGGATTCTTTTTAATACGTTTTTTTAAATGTAATTCTTAAGGTATTACTTAATGCATTAGGAGTTTTGCAGTTAAAAGAATTGCAGTTATCTTTAGTTTGAACATCACTGATACAGAGGCATAGAATGGTTTCTGTTTCAAGGGGCCTTCAAGGGTCATCTAGTCCAATCTCCCTGCTGTGAGCAGGACATCTTTCACAGGTTTGAGTTGCTCAGAGCCTCATCCAACTAGTACATTTCTGATGAGACACCCACAGCTTCTCTGAACAAGCTTTTCCTACCTTCATCATAACGAATTTCTTCCTTATGTCCAGTATAAAGGTACACACTTCTAGTTTAAAACCATTATCCCTTCTTCAAAGTTGTCTGTCTGTCATTGTGGGCAATTATTGAGGTACTTTGATTCTAGAATATTGCCCCTAAAGTACTGTCATGTTCCTTTATCTCTGATTACCTTAGTTTCTGGCTTACAGTTGTAGGATATTGAAACTTCTTAGTATTTTTAGGGGTGCTTTAGGGCACAAGTCTTTTAATTACCACTCTAGCCATGAGCAAAACTACTCTAAGATTGCCTTATGTAATGAAAGTTTTGAGATTAATAATGCTGTTGCTGACTTCTGTATTGAACTGCTGAAGTATAGGTATTTGCCTGAGTGTGGAGGCTTTCCAGAGCTTCCTGCCTTGAACTGGTTAAATATGTATCAGAAATGGAACTACCAGGCAAGGAGCTAAAGCATGGCACAACAGAGCTTGTCTTATTTATGTTCTCCTATGAACTTTCAAGATAATGTGGTAATTGCTGTCAGTGGGAAAACACTGAAAGGTCAGACTTTTACTGCTGTGGAAATGTGACAACAGGATAATTTTACATCCAGCAACTGCAGGTCGCTATAAATGAGAGGAAAACCATAGTATAGAATGAGAACTAAGATATGAAAAGTTAATAACTTCTATTTGTGGGAAACTTGGTAGCAATGCTGTAATGAAGGTTGATCTTTAGAGTGCTTATATGGAAAGGGATAAATACATTGTTTCATGGAATCTGTTGGCTCCTCACTATGACACAAACAATTGTTCTTTAGGTATCTCAGTGCAGATTTGATTCTTTATGCTTTTTGAAATCCTGTTCAATTTCAGAGTGGTTCCATCTAATTTTTTTGCTGACAAGTCGTGTTTCTGACTTCTGAATATAGTTTACATATACTTTTGAAGAGAACTTTACTGATGTGTTCCTTGTTGCATGATATTTTAAGAGCAAAAGCATTGTGTTCTTCCTAAGTGTTGCCTCCTATATGATGGTGTCTTGTGATGACTTTTCAGATATTAATGGTGTGCCTCAGCCTCTTCTGAAAGACTTTTGGTGATGTCTTGCTTTGTTTTTAACTTGGGAAATCACTTTAAAGAAGTACTGCAAAATATGTAGGGTATTCAGCTGAAGATTTTTAGGAGGAATATGGGCTTAGCAAGTATAAGCTAAATCAGATTCAGTGGTACTGCAATGGAACTAGTCATTCTAGAGTTCAGATTGATAGCTCTGAAGCCAGTCATGCTGGACTACAATTTTCAGTGGCGGAGTCAGAAGTCTGAAAACTCTGCAGTTCTAGGTCTGATTGGAGTGTGGTTTCATACTGCTGTGAAAGTACTAGGAGCCAAGAGATTGTGAGATGGGCTTTTGTGTACTTAGGCTTCAGGGTAGTCCCCTTTGGCCCAGAGTCAACTATTGTAGAGGTTCCTGAAGCAATTGAATGAATTTGTCATTCATGTCTGGTTTATTGCTGCTGTTGGCAGTAGGTTACTGGCAAGCTCCCTGAGCATGTACTGCATTTTAAGGGGCAACTTGTTCAAGGAAGGCTTTGATATGATTTGGACTGAAATCAGATACAAAAACAGGAACTTTACAAACTGCTCTGGAACCAGCTCTTTTTAGAATTCTTTTGTGTGTAGTGTAGTTGTGAAAATTCAGGAAAGCAAGGGATAGAATAAACAAATATTTTCAGGTGCTCTTTACCCTACTTGTTACTGTGCATTGTAACAAGCCTGTAGGGCAGGCTTTGTATCAAGAGCGAAACACTTTTCTGACTTCGTGTTACTTTTCTTTCTGTTGCAGATTTTACCAGCCTATCTCTTGCTTAACAAACTAGGAAATAGTACGACACTAGAAGACCTTTCAAACTTTCATAGCTAGTGATGTTTGGGGAACTGCTAAGTATGGAGAGGGAAAAGCATAGGCAACATCAAGGGCTAGGATTAGGTGGTTAATGTTCCAGTATGCAATCTCGTGGTGTGTAGTGGGCCTGGTGGTGCTCACAGGTACTTTTTTTCAGAACTTTTGATTGAAGTTCAGAAGATTCATGGCAGTTGCCTGAAACTATTGACTCGGTGCTCAACAGCAGCCAGGAAAGCATGCAGAGTTGTTCAGCATCATCAGAAAGATATCTGAGGACATGAAAATAGTGTTCTTTTGTTCCTGTGAAAAGCCTTGGTGACTCCTCTGGTCCTCACGATATATCAGTGTTACAGAGGAAGTACCAAGAATGTTTTTTGTTTTAACTTTTTAAAAAATCAAGATGACACTTCTCTCCTTTCAAGGAGGAACTTCAATGACTTACCACTTTGGAGAGGCAAGGGTTATAGAAGGATTTATGAGTGAAGCTTCCAGATTGATTGAGGTGAAAGCAAAACCACTGCTCACCAAATCTTGCAATCTTAAAAACTGTGTAGATCTTGTAGCTTATAGGACAAGTGTTTGCAAAGTCTGTGGAAGATTTTTTGGTTGGTTTTCTTTAATTACTTCTAAAATAATACTTATTACTCCTTTTAAGTGCACAGAGAGGTAAACTTCTGCAGTTCTTTGCACAGAGTACTGTGGAGGCAGAGTTCAGAAAGTTAAGAAAAGGAATTTGATAGATACATTGTCAGTAGGTCTGTGAAGAGAATAAACATCTGCTCCCTAACTGCCTTAATTACACAGTTTTATATAAACAGAGAAAATTAATGTACTACAAAAATGATCATGCTTTCATATTTTTGTGACTATTGCTTTCCTGTTGCAGACAATACTAAGCTAAAATGACCATTTGTCTGACTCATCAGGGTATTTCTTGTGTTCTACTAATGTGCATTGTGATCAGAGAATATATGAGATTGTAGCATCTAGCTTTTAGGTGATTGCTTTAAAATCATCAATTTTAGGAAGCCATTTAATTTTTTTCTTTGTCAATCATCCATCAAAAACAGATTCTAAAGGAAATGTAGTCAAGCAATACCCATTATCTATTGGCTCACAGTAAAGGAAGGTGGCTTTGTTTTTCATTATATTCTCTAAGGGACAAAGTGTTTTTTTAAGAAGTAAACCCAACTTACTTTAAATCAATGAATAGAATTTATTAATATGCACATTAGCATGGCTGCCCTAGAATAAATCAAAGTAATCCACATTAAAATGAAAATTAAAGAAACCCCAACCCTCCTTTTTTTTTTAAATTGTAAAATCTCAACTAACTAGTTTTCCTCGAAAAAGAAATACTCATACTTTCCAAGGAAATGCCTGACAGATAAAACATTTTAAAGGTTTTACATGCCCATATGTTATATGTATTTATGAGTCTATGAGAAGTAAAAAGAGCAGCTCAGCTTCAAGTTATGAATTACTTCCAGGTATGGTCACTTAAAATGGGTTTTTCCATAGAAACAAATTATTTTTTTTCAACTGTTACGGAGTTTACCATTGTCCTCTGATTTTGTTTGATAGAGGTCTTTTGGTCTAACCCAAGCCAACAGTTTGTTTAGGGGAGAACCCTTTAGTCATGCTTATTTGTAATTCTGTGTATTTGTTTGGGTTTTTTTTTCCCCACAGTTTATGGTCATATGATGAAATCAGGTTTATATCCTCATATTCTTGTTTGGATTCATAACAGTACAGGGTAGAGAGCTAACAAATAGTTAAGTATCACTGTTTAGTTGGTTGAGGATGAGACCAGAAAGTAATTGGAATTACCTGGGTTTTTTCTTAATTAAAAAAAAAAAAAAAATTTAGGGGATGGATAGTAGCAAAACTTGTAGTTTAGATAAGATAGTTCTGGTTTAAGTAGAGATGCTGTCGAGTGACTGTTGAAGTGGTTCAAAATACCCATGAGAAAGCTAAATAATGTATTAGAAAAAAAATAATTCTGCTGGAAATCTTTAATAATATTTAATAATCCTCTTTCTGTCTTCTAATTCTCACAAATCTGTGTGTGAAGCTTACTGATGTGACTGTAAGCTTTTGTATTCTGTCATTTCACTTACTAACCTCCTTTGTGGAGAGAATATAGGGGGACTGTATGGTAGAATAGTCTTGTTTTTATATTTTCTTCCTTTCAAAATTACTCTTATTTTTAAAGTGTGTTCAAGCCACATTCTACCTAACTCCATGTATTTTAAGGTTAGGCAGAGGGGAGGTCAAAGGCTATATCATTTTATCATTTCTTGATGTTTAATTTCTAAATGCATTTTGTATTGTAGCTTCTCAGACTCATACCTATTTGGTGTTGCTACTATTGAGGTTTTTCTTTTTTCTTCCAAGTTATATTTTTCTAGGTAAAACTATGCAATCCTCCATGGAGCTAGCAACCTATTTCTTGAAGGAAAGGTGGTCTTACGTACAGTGGTGTCTCTGAGGCTTTTGTTTTTCTTACCTCCATTTGCTGGCACATAGAGTAGGAATTTCTATTCTCAGATTTATCAAGGACTTGCTGGTATAGATGAGAAAAGAAAGAAGGGACTGATAGGTATGTAAAGAGCTGGAAAGGCAGATAGCAAGAGGAGAATGTGATGCAGTCTACTTTTTTTTTTCTTCCCCCCCCCCGCCCAAAGCAATGGGGATACAGAAGTACAACCCTAACTTCATTCTAAGGGAGAGCATTGACACAAACCAAGTTACGGTTTGTGTCAATGCTCTCCCAGTGTAAACTGTCAGTAAAAATTGCAGTCCAGAGGAGTGAGATCCTGCTTGGCAGGAGCATTTTGTGTTTAGCAGTTTATAAGCTTATGGTGTGATTGCCAGTCTTAAGTATAGACCAGAGGCATTGTTATATTCTTGAACACAAGCTGAAAGAAATGTTAGCGGCATCTATGTCAGCAATACTTGAACTGAAGTTACTTGTGTAAGGAAATTTTCAATGGGAAATGACCTGCAGTTGGATTTCTAAGTTGGAGTGATACATCAGAATTTAGGACTCACAGAAAAGCAGGGCTTATAAAAGTTTTAATCTATTTGTTGACCTGGCATTTGGATATGATGACAGGGAAAAAATAACTATATACATGGAGGAAGGTGCTGCTCAAGAAAGCATGGAGTTGGAAGAGAAGGCAGTTTTCTGCTTTTTGAGCTATCCAGTGGATAGGTGAATAGTTTGGGATAGTTGGAGTACTAGTTAGTCCTGCTGAAGGAACCTGAGGTAAGTGTATAGAGGTTGGGTGGTTGAGTTTTTGTTGGGTTGGGGGGTTTCCTTTTTCCTTTCTTTCTTTTTCTTTATAATTGCTTGTCTCTTTCTGTTGTTTGTCTGCACCTCTTGAATCTATCACTTGGTTTCTATCTCAACAGGCACTTAATCAGCCTCTACCAGTCTTGCATTACAGCTTTTTGCATCTAGTTTGTTATCATTGCAACAGTCTTCAAATACACAAAAGCTGTAATCTGCACCATTGATGCTACAAGGGAATGTCCTGTCATTTCTGTTCAGTGAATACTTACAGTCAGGCTTCTAAAATAAGGGTTTAGATGGATTGTTTACTTAATAACATTTTTAGTCATGTGTAAAACACTAATCAGATATGATAAAATTATAACTATAGAAAAGCATGAGTACTTATCTGCCTTTATGCTTCAGAAGCATCTAATATGAAAGACCGTTCATTTTATTTTGGGGAAAGTGAAGGGCATGCTGTTTACTGTTGCAGTGCTCTGTTATTCCCAAAAGCTGTTCTTTTAAACTCAGGCTGTTTCCAGACTGGTAGCTGACAGATAAATGGGACTTAAGTCTTCACGAGTGCATCATAAAGTTCAACTGCAATTGTTCAATGTAGCAGTTATGTTGTTATGTGCACAATTACCTTTTGATACATCTCATGGTAGGGACTGTATGTGAAATAGTAGCAAGTTTAGTAATTAAAAACAAAAGCAGTAACATTTTAGACTGTCAGCTTCTTTGTTTAGGTTTTGTTAGGTAGAACTATTTCCTAAAAACAGTTTTGGCAGAATTTACTCTGAAGAAAACTTCCATTGTAAGTGTTTTGTGAAAAGTCAATGTGACATTAAGCTTAAGGTTTGCATTACAGAATTGGCCCTGGTCTATTAAGTGCATGCTCTGTCAGAAGAAAGGAGATTAGAAATGTATCTACTTCTTCACTAGCTATCGCTCCTGCATTATAACTGACTAGTATTTGGCATCTGAATTGTGTTTTACGTTAAGTCGTCTTTTAATTTTTTTGAAAGAAATTGACTCCTGATAAGGAGTAGCCTTTGGAAGATAACACATTGTTTACTTTGCCTCAGCAGTTTTCACAGAATAAAGCTTTAATGTAAGCTCCATTATGTTACAATTGTCAGACCTTTTAAGTTATCTGGGGATCTAGCCAGTAGTCCATAAAAAGAACACAGCTAATTAATTCTTCCAGTTACTTAGTGTCTCTGGCATAAATGAGCACTAGGATCTTCCTTGTGCATGTCTCTCCTCAGCAGTATAAGATCACACTTAAGGGTTTTTTGATATAGGTAAAAGCAGTATGTAAATGGATTAGTAAGTGGGCATTGCCACAAAAATAATTTTGTATTATACTGTACTGCAGTATTTTAAAGTTTTCCTCTGCGAGTAAACTCTGCTTTTAATGCTTTTAGGAAGAATTCTTTCCCTAGGGTCACTACTGCTGGTTTTATTTTCTGCTGATAATTAATTTCTTGAATAGACTTCTCAGTTTGCTTCTGTAATGCTGTAGTGCCCTTATTTTGTCCCTGAGCCTCTGAATGAAGCTGAAAATTTGCTGTCAACAGTTACTCTTGCCTCCTGTTGGTACTGTTTTCTTCTACAGTCTATTTACTGGCTGTCTTGGCTGCTCATTTTTGCATTTGTGCCTATTAATTTCCACTGGCATACATAACTCTCTAACAATACTCTGGATGTTCTGCTGCCAGATTCAGAGTTCTGTGGCTGACAACAGCGCTATGTTTTGGTTCCTTAGGCATGTGTCTGTCAAAATAACTATAAATTCCTTTAAGCTTTGCTTTAGCAAGTTGGATGCTGAGACCTTTTTAATAGATCCTTTACAACATGATGAACTGGGCGGGGGGAAAGGCTTTTAAACTGTCTGTACTAGTGAGGCCTTGTGAGGCCTCCCAGCCTGTTACTTCAGACTTCCTTAAGGTTGATTTCAGTTATTAATAATCTTTAAATATCTTCAAGCTCCACAGTAGGGTTTTCTTTAAGTAGTGATTGAAGTGAGATCTTAATATTCATATGATACAAGTGAGTTTTCTCTTGTGCTATATTGTCAGTGAAGCCATATTAGTTACCTATTGTGATAGAAACTGACACCCACAGTTGGGTTTTTTACTAAGCCCTGTAGGCAATGTATTTGTCTGTGAATGAAGATACTGGGAGCAAAGCCTATTGTCGTTTTTTTCTTTTTTCCCTCCCATACTGCACTATAATCATCTTCAAGCATGCTGAAGCATGCAAAGCTTTCTTAGTAACTCCAGTAAAATGATAGAGTAGGTGTTAATTGTAGCTCTTCCTGCACTAACTGCATGCATCTTCTTGTTGCTTAGCCACCGAAACTGAGATGTACAACAAAGATAAGCGGTCTTCCAGGTGTTACACACAGCCAAGAAATAACAGGTTTTTTAAAACATTAGGTTATGCCCTGTAAGTTATTTTATGCCTCGTGGAGATGCAGAAAAATGTCTCTGCAGCACTTTCACTTCACTTTTAGGTAATTTTTGTAATATTTTGATGCTGACTTGTAATAATAAATGGAAATTGGTCACTGTGTGTTTTATCAAGACTGCAGACACTGAAAAAGTATTTTACTGAAATAAAGCACTGGAGTTGATATGAAATATTCTCCTGGTTTTAAATGTTTTAAATAATGCTTATTTAGTGTATTCTTCAAGTTTTCCATGAAAAGAGTTGATGCATCAATCTTTTTCCATGCAGTTTTTGCTGTAAGAGCTGTGATGATGCTATTTTGCCAATCTGATGCAGTTGACAAAAGATGGAAATTCATATGAAAACACAGACTTTTTAGTAGTTGTTTAATTTGTTGTGTTTTTTTTTCCCCTCTGCTTAAACAGGACAATTTTTCTGTTAATAGCTGATTTAAGGAAAGTGTAAACTTAATACTGGTTTGTTACAGCTCAGATTTGCCTGGCATTGTAAACCATTGAAGAAACAGCTAAGGGGCTGTTCTTAGTGAGGCACATACTCTTTTTTTTTTAAATTGCACTGCTACTACTACAGAGTGACATTTTCAGAGTTTAAGAATATTAAGATTTCTAAGCAGTGTCAGTCCAGCTCACATTTTCTGTCTGAGGGCATCTGTTTTAAGCAGAATCTGCAGTCACTTTGAATCCCAGCCAAGGACTGGCAACTGCTGAAGGTGGTTTGAGATGTGCAGCTCTGTGTTTGAGGACCTCTTCTCTAGACCCACTGAAACTTGTCAATAGCTCTTTAGTTTGGACTGACATAGTGAACAGCCATTTGCTTCAATGCTTCAGGAATTCTTACAGCATTGTTTGTTCCCAGGCTGCTTTCTTTAAACCTGAGTAAAATGTAAACAGGGTTCAGCATTGTTTTAACAGTGTTGTGTTCAGTACAATACTGAACATTGTACTAGATAATGCATGTGAAGTGGATGGGGAAGGGAACTCTAGTACTTGAATTTGTATTTAAAGACTGTTTCATTACTTCATTTTAACATTTGGAATTCTTACCCCTTATTTTAACCATATTAATGTGATGTTTAATGGAACTTTTCTCTACAAAAGCCAGACACCACTTCTGGTGGGCATTAAGTTACCTCTTTTTATTTCAGACAATGTATTTGTTTTTATCTCAGGCCAGGGTGATTTTTCTCAGTTGTGTAAACTAAAATTTGCTTCATGAGTTGGCTTTTGAACATGGTTGGTTTTTGGATATGTAGTTTGAGTTGTTCAACACAAAATATTTTGACTCTGCAGTGCTGCATTTTCTAAGACCACTTAGGTGTGTCTAATCTTCCACTAAAGGTATGACCGTAACTTGTGTGGGCATATCCATGCTACCTTTGTATTGGTGATCTTGGGTACTGATAGCAGCAGCCACAAGGGTGTTTTGTGTAGCAGTTGTCTTCCATATTTATCTGCCTTGTTGAGGTAGCACTCTTGGTGTATGCAGAGCAAATTAAACTATAATCATACAATGAGTGGTATGTATGCTTTCTACTTGTAGTTACATTTCTGTAGGACACACAAAATCTAGTCTTTCCTGATATTTTCACTGATGTTCATACTGATCACCTCTACACGTAGAGTGTTGTGGTTTGTTGCCGTTGGGCATTTTTTTTTTTCCAGCCATACAGGTCTGAAGGGAACCAGGTTTCATAGCTTCTAAAGAGCAATTGTGCTCTGACTCAGTTAATAAAGTGCATGAAGAGAAAGAAACTTGAACTTGGATAGGCTAATAAATAGAATGTGTTTCTGCAAAGGAATATAATAACTGGGGTTTCCAGTTCTTGGCTGGTACTTGACACGTGTTAAAGTTTTTGAAGTTGTGGTACTGTTTTCAGTAATGGAATATTGCAGTGGTGTGTGCACTGAAAACTGGATTCAGTTTTGTTCTGTGTTTTGCAAAACATCTAGATATTTTAGCAAGAATTTCTGAGTTTGCTTATTTTTTTTAATTATGTATTGTGATTATATCGGAGATGGTGATATTTACGGGACTAAACAAATGTTTACTGGAATATTCTTAGACCTTCCAGTCTTCTCTGTTTTACTAGCTAACAAGTTTTTTCCCTATGTGTAGTGCATATAGATGGAGTCTTCAGAGTATCCGTTATTTTGGATTGTTATGGCTTTTTTGTTTCCTCAGAATTGTTCTTAAATTTTTGTCAGAATGTTGAACTAGTTAATGTGTTGGTTTTCAGATCATGTGTAACTGTTATTGGAGATGTTCTGGTCTGGGTCAATTTCAGTTACTGGTAGCTTTATCACTTCAGAGAAGGCTCGGGCATTGAAAAAGTCTTAAAAATCGTTCAGGACTACCATGTAATATAGTTGTTCTGTGGTCCTGTAATAATATCATACCTGTCCTATCATATCTGCTTTATGTGCTTTGTGCCTTCCTATCAGTTCTTTGCAGATTTTTCTCTGTCTTTTCAGTCTTAAGAGAAGTTATAGCTTTGAACTAAATTAATTTGTTTCACAAGTGGCATTAATGGTCTAGAAAATTGTGATTAACGTTCCCCAATTACCTTGCCACTAGTCTCCATTTAGTGCGCAGAAGTACAGAAACACAAGCACACAAAAAACTTACAAAGCCAGTGTGCCAGTGTGATTGTTGGGAGAACCCAGGTTGATGGGATCCATGGAGCAGCAAGCAGCATGTGCAGGTGCTTTGTGGTGGCGGAGGCAGTTCTGTGCTGCAAGTTGCCGTGAATCAGCGGGTGGGGTAGCAGTGCATGTTGAATGAGGCAAAGGAAAAAATAAAAAAAGGCAGAGGAGAGAGTGCATAAATTGATAGTGATGTTTAGGTAAGAGGTAAACTAAATTGGAGTTGACTGCTTTGGGGTTTTCATAAACCATGTAGTCCATTTATTTGTAGTGTTAGTTTATATGGGAGCAATAGCATTCCACTACTTAAGACATAGATACATTCTTCCAAATGTAACTGGTGGAAATTCTTCTTGGTAAGAGCCTATGGTTATTGTATGATCAGGACAGATAATTTCCATGCATGTGTCAGTTGGGTAATTGTGATAACTTATTGATAAGTATTCATCATTTCCTTCAAAACAGAAGCAGAATTAATTTAAGAAACTTGAGTCATTATAGAATTACTTCCTTCTAGTCCTAATGTCAGAATATTTCTGAGGTATAGTTTAAATAAACTATTGCTAGTAAATCCTGACAATTAAAAATACTGAATTCTAGCCACAGTATCCTCATAGTAAATTATAACTGTGACAATAGTGATAATATAGGTACAGGCGAAAGTGGAATAAATGCTGTCTTCCTATTTCTGTTGTGGACTACTTTGTGTTTATTTGCATTTTAAGTAAAAATGCCAGTCTTAAACTGTAAGAGATAAAGGTGTGTCTGTAAGTGGTCCATTTTCACGGTTAGGTGAATGAAGGACAATTTAGTTAGCCAAAGATGTCACGTGGGATAGCACTGACATAAAATACAGACTTACATTTCATAATTGGAGAAGGGGTTTGTGTGGGGTTTTTTGGGTTGTTTTTCTTGCTTTTTATTACATTGTAAGTTCCTGCTTCAGTGTCTTAAGGCTTTCCTTCCTCTTCCAGAAAATGCTGGGGCAGAAGAGATGAGTACTCCTTTTACTAAGGCCTAAAACTGCCTGTTGAAAAACAGTCCTGACCAGGCAATATACGAATGGCCCAAGGAAGCCAGCAAATTGATATTCAGGTTTTACATGACCTGCGACAGAAGTTTCCTGAGGTACCTGAAGGTGTTGTATCCAGATGCATGTTACAGGTCAGTGTTCTGTTAATGATGTACAAGTAAGCAGTGTTGCTTATTTTAAGTGTTATGTACGGGTGTCACCTTTGAAAGCAATTTTTATTTCTTCTGAGTGAGACAAATACACACAACCAATTCCTCTGTGTTGCATAGCAAGCTAAGTGTTAAATTGCCCTCTCTTTTTCCATGTCTGATCAGGGGTGGCCCAAGGAAAATCAGCCTGTAAATCAGTGTGTCTGGAGGCTACTAGCTCTACAATCAGTATGCTTATGCCTCTTGGCCATCTCAAAGGCCAAAACTACCTGTGGCAAAAGGAGAGATGCAAGGCCAGCTTGAGTCCAGTAGTGACATTTTAAAGGTGTACTGTAAATCCGTACTTAAAAAGCTGCTATGGTGTGGGGTTTTTTATTTATGGTTTTTAGTTGAGTTTGTTGTTGTTGGGGGTGGACAGGGGAGGAGGGGAGTGTTGTGCTTTGAGTGTTAGGCTAGGTCTTGAAACAATGGTGCTACATGGTCTAGATCTTGTTTCAAGATAATTAGTGATTGCCCTCACTACTTTTAACTCCGAGATTCCTTGGCCTTCAGAGCTGGTTTTGATGTCCTGACTTACCTTCTGCAGCAGGGAGCCTGGGAGTGTACTATGGCCACACCTAAGCTCACTGTTTGAGCCTAAATCCAGTAACCTGGCATCCACCATGTTAGAACCAAGTAGCTGTGCTTCTGATCTGTACTTCCAAAGGCTTTGGTTGCCACATTGGCTTAACTTGGGGGATTTTGTAGCTTTGGAGTCCATGCGCCTAAACTATGGATTTCTGCTGGGCTTGGAAGCATTTTTGATGAGAATTGCCATTAATGCTAAGGCTACAGACTACCGTATCACCAACTTATACCTCCACCTATCTGTATTCTGTACTATGAGGCTTAAACATGCTTGCTTTGTTCTCTAATGATCTCAAAGCATCCATACTGATTGGATTTTTTTCGTTATCTAATGTACTCAACCTTTGAGTGCTCTGACTAATCTTAGAGTGTGGTGTGAATATTCATACTGATTATCAGTATTACATAACTTGATTGGAAAAAAAGATGGGTCATGAGTTCCCAGAAACTGTCTCTGAATTATGGCTAGCATATCTGCAATTGTGATTCAGCATCCTTATCACTGTTTGTGTTGCTTTTTGTATCTATTTATAATGTAGATACATATTTAAATATGTGTATCTGGTCACATACAGGTGCTTGCAAACACAGTGGTTGCACTGTTGCGAGTTAGAACTCTGTGTCAACGTTCATATTTTCAAGACTTTATTGTGACTTTCTTACTAGAGTAAGAAGCTGTGAAAAGTGCAGTTTGTTGAGAGGACTAGTTTTGATTTGCAAGGAGGCAAAATTCTGCTTGGGTCTTTCGAATCTACAAGTTTTCCCCAGTCTTTTACTTAGTTAAAGAGTAAACCAAACCAGACTATAGATTGGATGTAGTTGTTCTCAGGTGTGTATACTGCAATATTTTAAATTAGCTCTCAGTAGGTCTAATTTAATTCTTATACTGCTAGTACAGTTTTGGTCTTCGCATGTGGGAACTGCTTGTTGAGCTAAGTCAGTGAACTTGACAGGGTGCATTCATCAGTAGTTACCTCTTGAATGTAATTCTTGGTAAATTCAAAAGCTAGTGCTTGGCTGGAGAGAAGCAGCAATCTTCATAACTGAAAAAAAAGACATTACTGTATACCCCATACTTAGAGATATGTGAGAAGGGTTTATTAGATTTTGAGGGAAGTTTTTTGGTCAGTTTTCTGAAAAGATTTTTCAAAAATTTCATAGTATAATTTATGTTCCATATGTGTAATATTACACTAATTTACTACCCTGGGAAGCTGCCTATTTTGTTGTTAATTGAGAGCTTCTACAACACACCAACAAAATCTTGCCATGTTGGTGGGGTTTTTTTTTTTATTTCATGGTTTATCTGATTCAGTTAAATTCTTGCTACTCAGGATTTTGATTTGGTTATTTTGGTTGCTCTTTAAACCAACAAGTTTCCTTGGATTGGTGGTAAAGTCTGGAAACAGTGTTTGAGAATGCTTTTGTAATACTGCTGGAACAGCATCTGAATCCTGAATTCTGCCGTTTTGCAGTTGAGCATAGTGGAAGGAGTTTCCAACAAATGCAGTAACTATGTTCTGGGTCAAAGATAGGGGTGTTATAAGAAATGGTGCATTCACCTTGCCTACACCATACTTGTTGTACAAGCATCATGTGCTGGGGTGAAGTTGTTTTTAAACCAGGAAGAACCTAGGAGAGTTTAAGAATTATGCAGTTTATAATGGTGTTAACAAGAATTTTTTTGTAACAAGGAAAGTTTAAGATGACTGCAAATTTGGCAGGAAAACTATACAGATAATTCAGTCCTCTTCTTTAGAATATTTTTAGCCAAGCACTTTAAGCTTCTTTTTTGAAAGAAGTTCTATAGCATTATATGTTTATAGTGAACAACTTGAAGATAAGCAGAGCATGAATGTCTTGAGGTGAATAGCCCTCTAAACAATTTCTAGTGTACTAAAAACAGAGAATCACCAAACATCCAGTATGATGAAATTTAAATCTGTGTAATCTAGGGAGTAAAAAGTTTTATTGCTTTGTAGGGCTGACAACACTGAGCTCTCCTGAAAAGTTTTGCATCCCTCCATTCTTCCCAACAAGCTTCCTGCTCATCTCATTTAAAGGAGTCACTGCAGCATTCCCAGTCTGGACATCATTCTCCTTTTGTTCTTTTTTGTCTGGAGCATTCTTATAAGTACACACTTTTCAAGTTGTCTTGCTTGCTCTCTCTTGCTTCATCATTTCCCTCCAACATTCTTATTTCTTTTTTCCTTTTTTTTTTTTTTCCTTCTTTTTCAGGGTGCCAACATGTTAAACTCAGTTGGGACATGGGCAGAGCTAATATGAGGGGTATTGTTTTTCTGGAAGATTCTCAGTTCTGCCATTAACCAGTTTCATGCCAGAAGATGCCAGGGATTCCATGCACCCCTGTTTCCTCTTTTGAGTTCTCCAATTTGTTAGTTGAAGACTCAGAAATTTGGGAATTGGTTTGGTGCAGTCTAAAAAAAAAAACCACAGAAGTCCAAAGAAATGAATTCACAGTGAATTTAAGGGCCTTGCAAGCTTGCCCTGTTCTTTTTTTTATTTGAGATTTTTGCCTTTCAGTTAATAATTTTAATTAACTTTGTGTGAAATCTGTCTTCAAGATTTTTCTAGGTTGCTTTTATGTTGTATCCCATCTCTTTGCCTTTCCTCTGTCTCACTTTTCTCATTTGTAGCAAATACAAAGTGGTTGTTTTTATGTTGTCTTACCCAGCGTTTTGTCGGTGTGTGATTCTTTCCCTCACTACTAACATAATTTCATTACTTCATTCCTCTGGTTCTTATTCCAAACTAAAGCAAATGTGCATACCATCAATTTGACCCATTTTCGTATCTCAAGATTTTTCTGCAGCAAACCTTATGCAGGGATACCCAGTCAGGTAGTCTTTGGCGGATCCTGTTATTTCTGAAGGTTTTCTGGATGGGTTTTTCTTGAGGGACTTTGTAGTTAAGAATTCAGAACT
This sequence comes from Psilopogon haemacephalus, assembly GCA_013396835.1. Lineage (NCBI taxonomy): Eukaryota > Metazoa > Chordata > Aves > Piciformes > Megalaimidae > Psilopogon > Psilopogon haemacephalus. The sequence continues at coordinate 828,951 of VWZI01013307.1, read as the reverse complement.
GCATCTGGCCTGTATGAACATGTAATTTTGGGTTTGTGGGTGGAGTCCAGCCAAGTGTCACTCTTCTATTTCTGTCTCTCTTATCTTTTACTTTTTTAATATATTTTATTTTTTAAAAAATTTGTAAGGTAAAAGCAGTCTTGCTGTTTGCACAATACACTATGACCTCGTTTGAAGGACAAGAACTACTGTCTGCTAGTTTAACAAAAATAGCTTGATACAAAGCATGTAGCATGAATCAATTTATCTTGTGTTCTTGCTTGCATTCTTTAACTAATTGGCAATGTTACTACTTGGCATACACAGTTCTTGATTATATGTATTCTTACTAGTTACTGTGTGATGGATAAGTTTGACATCTATTTAGTTTTAACAACTTCTGGACCTTCAACAGATGGTCAACTGTGATTTTGTTTGGGTTTTTTTTTTTTAATTGGTTAGTTTGGGGGTGCTTGGTGAGGAAATAGGAGGGTGTTGGTGTTCTATAAGAGCACAGTGTTAAACTAAGTTACTGGTGCATGTTCATTCTTTTCTAAAATTCTTATGTAGGAAACTGAATTAGGAAGATCAGAGTACAATATTAATAAACATGCAGAATTAGCAGTTTGCTTCTGAAATGTTCTTTTAAAAATCATTTAGGTTTCGGATTTTCTTTTAAGCCATCCTGTTAAAGGTTTTGTAAAGTAGTTCTATGCAGATGTGAGTATTTAAAAGCTTTGCAAGCAGTGGTTTAAAATGAAAACATCTTCTGGGTTTTCCATTAATAGTTTTATTTCTCAAAAGAGTAATTAGTATAAATGAATTTTTGTGTTCCTGCTGAAGTCATGTACGACTCCTTCAGTTGGCATGTTTATTCTCTACGTAAGATTAATTTACCATTTTCAGCAGGAGGTAATGCATAGTGAGCTTTGAAGTGATTGTTTTTAAATTGTTAACCAGTAATATTCAGGTGCTGTGAGTTCATTATTTCAGTCATTTTCCTCTCAAACCAGAGACTTGCTGAAGATGGTTCTGAAATTGAGAATGAATAGCAAAAATATTCACCCAGTGTGTATTATACTGTATGGTGTTATCTTGTCAAGGTCCAAGATCTCTCTATCATTGCTTCAGCAGCTATGCAGACCCCCTACTCTCGGTGTCAGTGACTGAATCACTGTTCTCAAAATAGTAAGCTTCACGCACACACACCCCTTGTGCATGTGTAGCAGCCTTGCTAGCCAACTACCCCAGCCACCAAATGCTTTTGTTTTGATGCTACACTGTTAATTTTTCAATTATAATTAGATGCATATGTATTTTAACTGTGATTGTATTGTATCAGTAATACATTTTCATCTGTCTTTTATAGAATAACAATAATTTGGATGCCTGTTGTGCAGTTCTCTCTCAGGAGAGCACAAAGTATCTCTACGGTGAGGGAGACCTAAGTTTTTCGGATGATTCTACAATTCCTGGACTACGAAATCACATGACATCTCTTAATTTGGATTTGCAGTCACAGAATGTGTATCACCATGGAAGAGATGGAAGTAGAATGAATGGAAGTAGGACTCTAGCTCACAGCGTTAGTGATGGACATCTTCAAACCAGTCAGTCCAACAATGAACTGTTTCATCAGGAACCACAGACAGCACCTGCACAGGTTCCACAAGGATTTAATGTCTTTGGGATGGCTAATGCAGTTAGTACTTCTAATCCAGGACAGCATCTTGGATTTCACCTAGGCAGCAAAGGAGTATCTAACTTGTCTCAACAAACACCCAGATTCAACCCCATTATGGTAACTTTAGCCCCAAATATTCAGCCTGGTCGCAATACTCCTACATCTTTGCACATACATGGTGTACCTCCTCCTGTCCTTAACAGTCCACAGGGAAATTCTATCTATATTAGACCTTACATCACAACTCCTAGTGGTCCTGTGCGACAGACACAGCAGCAGCCAGGCTGGGCATCTCAGTTTAATCCCATGCATCCTCAGCAAGTCTACCAGCCTTCGCAGCCAAGTCCCTGGACTACTCTTCCAACAACCAGTACTACGCCACATACCTCATCACAACACTCAACACAGTCAAATCAGCAAGGCCACCAGACTTCTCATGTCTACATGCCTATCAGTTCTCCTACTACTCCACAAGCACCTATGATTCATTCATCTGGTAGCTCACAATCCTCTGCTCATAGCCAATACAACATTCAGAATATATCCACAGGACCTCGCAAAAACCAAATTGAAATCAAACTTGAACCACCACAGAGAAACAGTTCGTCTAAGTTGCGTTCATCTGGCCCTCGCACCTCCACTACTCCCTCTTCCCTCAACAGCCAGACATTAAGTAGAAGTCAACCCACTGTTTACATATCGGCCAGTCCTCCCAATACTGATGAAGTGATCACACGTGGTCAGCCCAAGGTCTACATTTCAGCAAATGCCACAACAGGAGATGACCAAGTTGTGCGGAACCAACCCACGCTTTTCATATCGACAAATCCTGGAGTATCTGCCACTTCTAGGAATATGTCCGGTCAAGTAAGCATGGGTCCTGCATTTATTCATCACCATCCACCCAAGAGTCGAGCAGTGGGCAACAGCACCACTGCAACCTCTCCCCGAGTGGTGGTTACGCAGCCTAACACAAAATATACTTTTAAAATTACAGTTTCTCCAAATAAGCCCCCTGCAGTTTCCCCAGGAGTAGTATCCCCAACATTTGAACCTACAAACCTCCTAAATCTTCCTGATCACTATGTTGAACCAGAGGGTATCCAGCATCTTACTGACCCTGTTTTAGCACATGTGGATAGGATCAGTGATGCACGGAAATTGAGTATGGGATCTGATGATGCTGCCTACACACAAGGTAATATTCTTAATATAAGTAGTAGAGATTTCAGCCAGGTTGTCAATTCATTTTTACATTACAGAACAGGAAGAAGCAGTGTCTTAACATCACAAAGGTTATCAATTATCTTCAACTTCAGTATTCATGAGAATTTCCTAAATAAATAAAAAAGCTTTATAAGGAAATAATAATTTCTTTTTATGGTGCAAACGTTTAATGTAATACTTGGAGATAATTATTCTGTTTGTCCTAAGTAGATATGTTATCTGTTTTATGAAGTGAAGTCATAGCATCATAATTTATGTTATTCTGACAGAAACATCTAAGCTTGTTCAGTTTGTCCTAACAATTTAAAGTTATGAGTCTACTGACAGGTTTTTGAATGAGTTTACATACTGTTTTTGTTGGATAATGCTCCCTTTTTTTTTTTTTTTTTGCAAAATTTTAAGAAGGAAGAAAAGCAGACTTCAAAAACCATCAGTGGGATGAAGCGTTTGCCTCCATGTTTCCTAATCTGTACCTGACAACAAAAACGCTTTGTCTTGGTTTTTACTAATGTTGCAAAATGTGAGAAGGAGCACCACACCAAAGAAAGTTGTAATGGGAGGGTACAATGTAACATGTGATACAGCAGCCCAACCTATTAATTTTTTCCTTGTGTTTTCCTGGTTTTATATGCATTTGTTACCAGCTTAATAGTTAAGAAACCCTCCTGTGGACTTCTTATATAAAGGTACTGCATGAGTCTTAGGGTATTTAAGCAGCACTTAGAATGGCTTGTCAAGACAGTATCTCTCTGATCTCACTCAAGTATCTAAAGATTAGGTGTCAAAACAAAAATAACCATCTTAGACTGTTTTCCTACAATCAGCAAATAATTAAACTTCAGAAAGTGATTCATCAGTGGATAAGCAAAACAAATCCTCCAGAAGTGTTACTCCCTTTCCTTCGTCTGAAGGGAGACTTCTCTGGCTGTTTTAGTCCTAGAAGGCTAAATACCCAGAAATTAAGTGATCAGAACCTTGTCCTTAGGTTCTAGATACTCTTCTAGATCATGAAATTGCTTCCCAAGCATCCTGCACTTTAGATGCTTGTTGGTTAAGTGTCCCTTTTTCCTGTTCTGCCTTTCTGATGGTACTGACTTAGAATCATGGAATCAGTCAGGGCTGGAAGGCACCACTAGGCTCATCTAGTTCCTGCCCCTCTGCTGTGGGCAGGGACACCTCAACACTAGATCAGGCTGTCTAGAGCCTCATACAGCCTGGCTTTGAACACTCCGTGAATGAGGCTTCCACCACCTCTGTGGGCAACCAGTTCCAGTGTCTCACCACCGTCATGGTGAAGAACTTCTGCTTAACATCCAGTCTGAATCTACCCGCTTCTAGTTTTGCTCCATTCCCCCTACTCCTATCACTACCCAATATCCTAAAAAGTCCCTCACCAGCTTTCTTGTTGGCCCCCTTCAGATACTGAAAGGTCACATTAAAGTCACCTCAGAGCCTTCTTCTCTCCAGACTGGACAGCCCCAACTCCCTCAGTCTCTCCTCATAGGAGAGGTGCTTCAGCCCTCTGATCATCCTTGTGTCCCTTCTCTGGATGCCTTCCAGCACATCTATATCCCTCTTCTACTAGGTCCTCCAGAACTGGATGCAATACTCCAGGTGGGGTCTCACTAGTGTGGAGAAGAAGGGGAGGATCACTTCCCTCAACCTGCTGGCCACACTTCTCTTGATGCAGCCCAGGATATGGTTTGCTTTCAGGGCTGCAAGAGCACACTGACAGCTCTTACTGAGTTTCTCATCCACCAGTATCCTTAAGTCACTCTCCTCAGGGCTAGTCACTGCCTAGCCTATATTTGGTGCTAGGGAGTATCTCAACCCAGAGGCTGGACCTTGCACTTGGTCTTGTCGAACTTCATGAGGCTGGCTTGGGCCAGCTGTCCTGGTCCCTCTGGATGGCATCCCTGCCCTCCAGCATTTCAGCTGCACCACACAGCTTGGTGTCTTCGGCAAACTTGCTGAGGGTGCACTCAGTGCTACTTCTGCCAGGTTTAATTCTTCATCAGAACTGCTGGTAGCTGCCTTCCTGCACAGTTCTTACATGCTGTGAGTACCAGCACCTAGTTTCATCAAGTTGAGGCAAGCTCAAGGCTCCTCTTCCTGCTGTTCAGCCTGAAGCTCAAGTGTTGTCTGGCTGTGAATCTTGGTTGTTCCTGAAGCCAAGACATAGGTGGTGTTTTTAGATGAAATGTAGGTACATTTAGATGAAATGTAGGTACATAATATGGGTTGATGCATTAGGGACCCTAATATCCCTAGGGTCCTTAGGATGTGGAATGATACACTTTTGTATCCTTCACTAATTCATGTAAAACACACTCATGCTTCTGGAGTTCTTCACACACAGAAGTGTTTGGCTCCATTTCTGCTGCAACAAGTGCAGTGTTTTTTGTTTTGGTTTGTTTTTTTGTTAAATAATAAGTATGCAATAAATTTGTATGGTATTTATATTTGGAAGTCCTAATTATTGCTTCTAAGCATGAATCTTAGTGTGCAATGGGGAGGAAAAACCACACCTCTAAAAGGTATTTGAGTTGCTTAATGCTTTCTGTTGGGAGGCCATGTTCTAAGCAGCTTATAACGTAGCCCAGTCCACAGAAAAGCCTTGCATGTGAAGGTACTACATTTGCATTTTAGCCAGAACAGATTAATAGTTTCTCTGGCCATGATTAAAGAAAAATGCATTTTCATCAGCTTTTTCTATTTCTGCCCAGAATGCTCCTCATCTTGGCAGAGAACTAAAAATGGCTAGGGATAGAAGGAATGTGGAAGGTGGAGTTGCTTTGGTGTCAAAGGAGATTTCCTTTACTTTGTTCCAGTGAAATACATTCATGTACATAGGCTAACCCAGGAAAATAGATGTGTATCTGCAAGTGCTGCTGCCTGCCACCTGAGAAGACTCTCTTCAGTTACAGTGTGCGTAGGCACTCCAGTCTTTTTCCTGCCGTGGGTAGTAGAAGACTACCACGGATCTGTCTTGTTTGCTGCCAAAACTGGAGGTTATATAATGTGAAAAGGATCAGGGTACTGTTCAGATGAAAATCAATGCAGTTACCCTGGAATGTTAGATTATATCTCCACCCCGACTTTGTAATGCTAAGATGATGCTGAGAAACTCGCTGTCACCAGGCTTTTCAGAAGTGGCTCCTGATTGATATTTATTGTTTTCTGCTATTCCAGTTTGAGATACTCTGTACTTGTGGAAATAGTGAGAATACTCATCCATTACTGGAGTCACTAAGAGTTATTAATACTGTGAGGAGAAAAGTAATGCTAGCTGTGTGCCCAAGAGAATAGCCAAAAGAGGTTGCTTGCAAGAGTATCAGGTTCTATTACTTAACTGATTTCAGTTTATAATTAGTTTTATTAAGGTAAAGTAATTACTTGAGGTTTAAATACATAATTTACTATAAAGTGTCTTGTGGAGGAAAAATAGTGAAGTCCTGAAAATTCTGTACTTAGAAATGTTTTTGTAATGTATGCTCACTATGCTTGCAGTCATGTTGCAATAGTGAGGCTAAACTATTTAATAGCTGGTCATTCTGTACATAGCTTCCCATCTGTATAATGAACAGGCATCCTATGAAGAAAATATCATTTTATAATAAAATCTTTAGTTTGATGTTTTTGTACTAGAGACCCTAAGTTCCTTAGTTCAATACTACTTGGATTTTTACTATCTTATTGTTTGTTTTTAACTTGGGGAGGGTATACTTAATTAAGAATTAATCATTAGTACCAGCTGTAGATATGTATGTGGATGTATATTTACTTAGCAATTTTTATACTGTGTTTTTAATATAAATATGTTAATTGATAAGCTAATTTCATCTCCTGACATTTTGAACAGTTCTTGCTTTAATTTCTTGGAGCTTTTTACAATTTAAAAAAAAAAGGCAACAGGAAACAAATTTCTTAAAATCCTGGGTATTCCTTATATTTTTGCTCTGTGTATCAGGCCCCACTCTTTAAAAACTCAGAATAGTAAGGGACAACATCAACCAAAAAATCTATACAAACTGTTAAAATTGTGTGTTAAATGCATATTAAATGATTGAATTTTGTGCATCTTCAAATTCAGATTTTTTTTAATGTGCATAAACATAAGAGCATTTCACAAACCTACTGCCATAGAGTAATTGTATTGCCATTATTCCCATTTCCTGTCTATTTGAAAGACTGGGGAAAAAATCAGGAACTCATAGGCCTGTAGAATAGGGTAAAATTGTTGTACTCCTAGACAAGCTTTTTGTTTCGAAAATGTAATACAAAAAAAATGCTCTAAAGCAATAATTGTTTAAATTTCAGATTCACAGAGGCTTTGAGATAACAATTATGTGTACGTTTTCAAATTTACAAGTATATTCGGTAACTGTTTGAGTAGGTCTCTAGGAAAGAAGTGAACTTTTATCCTCCAGTCTTTTATGCTCCCTCTAATTGTAGTGATTTGCAGTACTTCTGTGGAAAATACACGTTTTGTCAGAGGAAACAGTGTCTTTTGCTAGTCGTTGAAGTGTACTCTTCTTGCCAATCTGCAAAACAAGAACATGCTGGGAAAAAAATGAGTACTGTTTGCACATATTTGAGAAGTTGAACATGACATCTCTTCTGTTTGTGGTACAATAACGAGTCAAGGAGCAGTCTTTTGTACTTCTTTTGCCAGGATGATTACAGTAAATAACTTCATTTTAAGTATGCCTGAATAAGTAAGTGGAAGTCTGAAGCTTTTTGGCTTATACTCCAGGTTAGTCTGTGCAGAGTAAAATTGTCTGCCTATGTTACCTGCATAAGAGGAATTATCTTTTTGCAGAAAGCACAGCAATATCAAAAAGACCACTGAGTACCTCCTTATGGACAGTGTAAACTAAATCCAGTAGCATTAGAATCAGAAATGCACTGTATTTTTGTCCATTTTGTTTTCAGTTGCTCTGATCAACACTAGAGGGAGATGAATACTTAATTTGGTGGTTTTCATTCAAAAATAATGCAGTGGTACAGGAGGCAATTTTGTCTGTGCCAACACAGTTTTTTTCTACAGCTGCTAATTTGATATTTAATTAAAATTACTAAATAATGTATGAAAGCTTTCACTTACAGCAGTGTCTTGCCAGTCCTTTATCCAAGGTATTTTTAACAGGAGTTAAGCATAGTAATGTGAATTGAGTCTTCTTTAGCCGTAATTACGATTTTGTAATGTGTTTGAAATCTGTTAGGATTTGAAGTTTTATAATAATAGTCATAAAGCTACTAGGAGAATAAATTGTATTATGTCTGCAATGTGAGAATGAAGAGCATGCAATAATGCTATGGGCATTCTTCAATGCCTGCCATTCCTTGTATGGTTCTGTAATCACAGGTTAATATCTAAACCACAGGAGTAGGAGAACATTGAAATGAGAACTTCTGGGCTATTTCCCATTACAAGAGTCCCTGGAGGAAAAAAAAAAAAGAGGGCAGGGCAAGGTCCTCAAGAAATGCAGTCTTGGTCTGATAGCCTTACTCTTGAGTATATGGCCTGCTATGTGTCCTGAACATGCTCTTCTTCACTTACCATGCTCACTAGCATCCTACACCCATAATTTGACAGGGCTGAAGAGTTCAGAGTCTCATCAGTAAAGCACACTGCTGCTGCAGCGGGGCTTCAATGTCTTGTCTCATTGGTGATGCCAAGGCAATGAAAACAGAAGAGGCTATCCAAAACCAGAGACAAAGTGTAGAAGGAAAAAGAGCTTATACTCTCCCTGCAAGATCAGAGGCAAAGCAGTCTTTGATTTCCCTTCTTTGTAGTTGCAGCTACACTTGCACTCCTAAAAGGACATGAATGCTGCAATTTTAGCTGTTCTCTGACTAGTGGCTAACCCAAATAAAGGTACCTGTCTATGCAGACATGTCTAAGTTGAAGAAAAACAAGCAGAAGCTCAAGCAACTTTGTCACTTCAGTGAGGCCTTGCTGCTGTAACACTGTAGAAACATAGTTTTGTGTTGTTCCTCCTTTTGAAGAACCTCTCTGGAAGACATAATAGGATGCATGAATGAATGAACAGACAAGAATTGCAGCAGAGAGCTGTTCTAATTGCCAAATATTTGCAAGTTTCATCTTTTTGATGTGCTGTTTCTTCCTCTACTACTACTTGGGTAACCTAACAAAACAGGTTTGAATGCTTCTAATTATTTGGTACGTGAAGAAGTTGTGGTGAGTTAAATATAATTTTCTGGCCCAAGCTTGGCTTAAACACCATGAGGCAAAATTCATTCTTTTAAGTATACCTTGTTAGTGCTTATTTTATAATTTACACAATGTTCTAAAAGCTTCTGTAGCCCGTGAAACTGATCCCAGTTAATGTGAATTAGTAATTTAATGGATGGCTGGATGTCTTTGCAGAAGTTGAAATTATTTGGTTTATTTAACAAAATGCTTTTCATTTTCATAGAAGGTGATTTTTGCTTTGAGTGGTGTTACCCACTCATGTGATGATATCTTACCTTTAATGGCATACATGCTTTGAATTGTATTAATCTGATTGTGTCATCTGCTTCTTACATTTATTAGCTTAAAAAGATTAGGTCTTGTGCCCTTTTCTTTACCTAATAGTGATCCGTGTTAGAAATCACAGAATGTTAGGGGCTGGAAGGGACATCAAAAGATCATCTCTAGTCCAACCTCCCTGCAGAGTAGGATCACCTATACCAGATCACACAGGAACATGTCCAGGCAGGTCTTGAATATGTGCAGAGAATGAGACTCCACAATCCCCTTGAGCAGCCTGTTCCAGTGTTCTGTCACACTCACAGTGAAGAAATTCCTCCTCATGTTTGCGTGAAACTTCCTTTGCCTCAGCTTCCACCTATTGCCCCTTGTTTTGTCATTGGGCATCACTGAGCAGAGCCTGGCTCCATCCTCTTGGCACTCACTCTTTACATATTTATAAACATTAATGAAGTTGCTCCTCAGTCTCCTTCTCCAAACTAAAGAGACCCGTTTCCCTTGGTCTGTCCTCGTAAATAAGCTGAGTTAATGGTTCTGTGCTATAGTTTAGGGATAAAATGGCATACAATCCAGCCCCATGGTAAAGATACAGAATTCATATATATATATATATATATGTATATACACACACACACACATTTATATATATTGTATAAACTGGTGTTTGCCAGTGGTATTGCTTGTAGTATTTTCTGTATTGGCTTCATCTGGTGTCTTCTGCTATGACAAGAACACTGGATTATATTCCAATCTAAACAGCAATAAAAATAAAAACTGAAGCCTGTCTAGCATATACAGTGCTCTGTATTGCAGCCATCTCTCTGAAACCCTGGTTGTACTACCTGTTTTACAATGGTCGGGCTGAATACAATGTAAGAAAACATTTGTTGTTGGTTTCTGGCTGTAATTCTTGTAGATTAGTTGGGTTGTTGAAAAATGGTTTTGCAAATTACAACTGAATTTTGCATGGTTATCTGTTGCATTGTATTACTTTCTCATTGTATTTTGTTGTTGTCTGTAATTAATTGGTGCTGTTTTCAAAAACATTTTCTGTCTTATGACAAGGATTTTCTTGAGAATGAAAGAGTAATCTGTAGTGATGTTTTTGTCTGTATTTTCCCAAAAGAATCTAAACTTTCATCTTTAGCATATTGTCATGTGAAGGATAGTAAAAACAGATAAAATGGGACTTTATATATTGCAGCTTTACTGGTACACCAGAAAGCCAGGATGGAGCGACTTCAACGAGAACTTGAGATTCAAAAGAAAAAGTTGGATAAACTAAAATCAGAGGTCAATGAAATGGAGAATAATCTAACACGAAGGCGCCTGAAAAGATCGAATTCTGTTTCGCAGATTCCATCAGTAAGTTGAAAAATCTAGGTTATAAATCTAAACCACAAGTGTGGTCTGTCAGGTTGAATTCAAGGAATAGTTACTCATATATTGACAATACACTAGTGACAGGCAGTAGTACTTGAATTAAACTGGTAAGCAGTGTAGTTTAGAGTAAAAACCAAATATGCGTTATTTAACCATGACCTTTCACTAATTGCTTTGTGATGTGTTGCTTTTAAAAGCAGTGACAAAAACTTTGATCTGGTAGTCCTTCCAGATGATTAAAAGTGTGATCACCTACATTTCAGACTACAATTTATACCACTTTCCATACAAAGTATTTTTCAGTCTCCATCCATATACTGATCAAGAAACTGAATAATGCACCAGTTTTCAGAGCCAGGTCAGCCACTGGTCTGGTGGGCCATTGATTGTGTCCAGGCCATAATCTAGAGTTGTTCAGTCAGCACTGAAGTTTAAGGAGAGAGAAGAATTCAGTAGGTCTAATCCTTTTGTAAGATTATGCTTGAATTAAAAGAAAGGGAAAATCTTTTTATCGTTACATCTGAAATAATTAAATGCTGTCTACCTATGTGTGAATGGCAAGTGATGATAAAATGGTAAAATTTAGTCTAACAGGCAGATTTATTTTTTCAGCTGGAAGAAATGCAACAGTTAAGAAGTTGTAACAGACAGCTGCAGATAGACATAGATTGCCTAACCAAAGAGATTGATCTTTTTCAAGCAAGAGGTACAGTATGTCTTAGCAACTGTAAATGTTGTGTTTGTTTGTTTGTTTTTTTTAATTATTTCCACTGTCTGCATGTATCAGAAGTGTCTGTATTATGAGTATACACACAATTTGCAAAATCATCATGTTACTTTGGGTGAAAAGAAACTAATTACATGACAGTAATTGTCTTCTAAGCCTGTTGGTTTTGGATTTCCTAGTCCCACAATTACTCCTATCTCATACTTGGCTTTTTTTTTTTTACTCAGAAAAGAGGGAAGTTGTGATTCCATTCATTTAATAAATGCTAGTGGGGAGAAAATCTACTTCAGGTCAAGGAAGATTTTTTTTTTTTTCTGAATGATATAGTCATACAAAGGTGTCAATCTGTCTTGTCTTCCACTTCTTCTGTCTTTTATTTAGCCTCTCAAGTCAGAAAATAAAAAGTACATTTGTAATTTCAAATGTGCTCTCCTCTTTCCACTTTCATAGTCTGCAAAGAGACAGCCTTTGGTAATGAGGGTGAAAGTATGAGACAGCTGAGCCAGTTCAAAAGCTGCCAACAAGAGGTCCATCCGTTTTCCTGCTTCCTGTCTTTGTGACTGAGCTGTGTTCTGGCTCTGTACTAGCTTTTTAGACCCTTGCAGAGATGATCGTGCTCACTAGCCAAGAAAAAATGTTGCATTCCTGGAAAAGCTGGCTACAGCTGATGTGAAAGAGAGGCATGGGAAGGGAGAATTGAAGTAGTGCGAGGCAACAGATTAACACTCTCCATTTCAAGAACCTAAGAGTGATGAAATTGGTCATGAGCTGTGGGAAGTCTTGTTCAGGCTATGTACTTACTGATAAGGAGAAAAGATGACAAGTTCAGTAAAACTTTGGCCTTGAATATTCAAGTTGCATGTAGTCTTCCAACTGTTTATTATAGTAAATTTGGGTTAGGAGTTTCTCTATTAAATCTAAGCCTATATAATATACAACATAGTAGATAGCACATTTTTCACTAAGGTTGCAATTTAGATAAAATAAAACTCAGGTAAAATTTAAGAGTAATATGCTGTAAATATTTAAGAGTGGCAGAAAAATATATGAGAAGTTTGGCCTTCTGGATTCTGGTTTTGAATTGACTTTATATTGCACATTTTGGACAGTAAATTTCTTCAAGTGTGTTGTCAACATGCCAAATATCTCACTTGGGTCTCTGACACCTTAATAGAACAGACAACAATTCAGTTATGGTACTGTTTCAAATTTACTGTCCAAAAAAATTATATGTTTTCCTACCCAAGTTGTTTGGTTTTTTGTTTTCTGGGGTTTTTTTAACTGTTGCACTTTTTTCTCCATTTATTTTTAGGACCACATTTTAATCCCAGCGCTATCCATAATTTTTATGACAATATTGGATTTCTTGGTCCAGTGCCACCAAAGCCCAAAGGTACTGTACTGGTAGAATTTGGATTTAGTACTAATACCCGGGTTGTATCTAATACCAAGTTCTATTCTACGGATATAGTTTAAATGCTAATTATAAAATAGATTACTTTAAAAGCATGCAAACTTTACATTTTATTTGTATTGGCAATAAGTTTTCTTCCGTTTGTTCTTGTTTCTTCTCCATTCATACTTTAAGGAAAGAGAATTATATTAAGTGGAATATGTGTAAAGAAGGATGATATGTTGGGAGGTAGTTTAAGTAAATAGAAGCCTCTGTCTTTTTTAAAATACAAATATGAGATACAGTGCTTGAGAGGTGAGTGAAATGTGCTTCGCAGGATCGCAGAATGTCAGGGGTTGGAAGAGACCCAAAGATATCATCGAGTCCAACACCTTTGCCAGAGCAGGATCATACAATCTAACTCGGGTCACAGAGGAACACGTCCAGAGGCCTTGAAAGTCTCCAGAGAAGGAGACTCCACCGCCTCTGGGGAGACTGTTCCTGTGTTCTGTGACCCTTACAGTAAAGAAGTTCCCTGTTGTGTTGAGGTGGAACCTCCTGTGCTGCAGCTTACATCCATTGCTCCTTGTCCTATCACAGGGAGCAAGTGAGCAGAGCCTGTCCCCTCTCTCCTGACACCCAGCTCTCAGATATTTATAAACATTTTTTAGATCCCCTCTCAGTCTTCTCTAGTCTAAAATGCCCCAGATCCTTTTGCCCCTCCTCATAAGGCAGTGCTCCAGTCCCCTAATTATCCTCATGGCCCTCTGCTGGACCTTCTCCAGCGGATCCCTGTCCCTCTTAAAATGGGGAGCCCAAAACTGAATGCAGTACTCAAGATGGGGTCTCACCATCTGCTGGACATGCTCTTCTTAAAACACCTCAGGATCCCATTGGCCGCCTTGGCCACAAGGGCACATTGCTGTCCCATGGATAACTTGTTATCCACCAGGATTCCTAGGTCCCTCTCCACAAGGCTGCTCTCCACATCACCTCCCAGTGTGTACTGGTGCAGTTTATTATTCCTCCCCAGGTGCAGGACTCTGCACTTGTCCTTGTTGAACCTCATTTGGTTCCTCTGTGCCCAGCTCTCCAGCTTGTCCAAGTCTTGCTGAATGCCTGCACAGCCTTCAACTGTATTAGCCAAGCCTCCCAGTTTGGTGTCATCAGCAAACTTGCTGAGCAGATTCTGTCCCCTCATCAATGTCATTGATGATTTTGAACAGCACTGGACCCAGCACTGATCCCTGAGGGATTCCACTGGTTACAGCTCTCCAGCTGGACCTAGCACCATTGATCACCACTCTTTGAACTTGATGTTGTACCCAGTTCCTAATCCACCTCACTGTCTGCTCTTCCATCCCACACTTCCTGAGCTTGCTTACTAGGATCTCATGGGAGATGCTGTCAAAGGCCTTGCTGAGGTCAAGGTAGGCTACATCCATTGGTTTCCCTGAATCTACCCCCATTCAGTTATGTCCTCATAGAACGCTATCAGGTTTGTCAAGCATGATTTCCCCTTGTTAAATCCATGCTGACTACTCCTGATAACCACCTTCTCTTCCAAGGGCCTTGAGATGCCCTCCAGAAGGAGCCACTCCATCATTTTTCCAGAGATGCTTAGATTACTTCATCATTGTCCTGGATGAAGAGTAGATTTATTTGCATGTTACAGATTTTGTTAATCTTGGCTAGTCTTCTTGGCTACTATTGTGATAACAATACCTGCAAGCTGCTTCTGACTGTTGTTAAATATTAATTTAAATATTGAAGAGAAAAGGATTACTGCCCAAAAGGCCAGTCAGTATTGCTGAATTTATTAGTCAGTCTTGGACATTCTGCCATTGCTGAAGTTTTGCATGTTATACTCATTCTTTTTCCCTAATCAGATGTCAAGCAAAACAGAATAATTTGCCTAACGTGTATTACATAACGCAGAAAATTAAATTAACAGTACAGTAGTGTTGTACTGTGATCTACAGGCAGACCACCAGGTTAAACAGATAATCCTCTAATGTTTGTGTACTCTTTCTGTCCAGGAATTTCTCCAGATAACACGCATGTATGTGATTGTTTCTTGTAGGGTGCAGTAACTGTTGTTACGGAATTTCATCTTGGGATTTCTGACCATTCTGTATTTGAAAAGTATCTAGATCAATAGGCATTTTATTTTTTTTTGGCCCTCCAGGATGTTTGTAACACTTCCAAACTGATACTGTTCTTCATGCTTTATAAGTTTGGTGTGTTTTCTCCTTTGTTATCCAAGCTCTTAGTAAAAACACTGAGTAAAGGTAAATCCACGCATGGTCCTATTTGACATATTTCACAGGTGAACCATGAAGAAATTAGCAAATTTCCATTAGACTAAGTAAGAGCTGAACTATCTATCAACAAAGAAAGTAAATACAATTTTTTTTGTGACTAGTTCTTAACACATACATTGATTCATCTTCTGGGAATTTACAGTTAGAAGTGATCAATAATTTGGCACAATCTATCTTCAAAACACAAAGTTAACCCTGGCTGGTTTTAAAACCTCTGAAGCACCTCTCACCCTTTCTACTTTAAGAAGTATCAGTAGTGTATCTTAGTCCTTCATTGTCTTTAATTTCCAGTTAATTTTCAATTTCAGTTTAACTATAATGTAGGCTGTAAACCAGAATTATCACTGTTAAGAAAGGAATGAAAAGTAATTCTTTTGCAGCTGTGATTGTACTTCCTGAAGCTGTTGCTGTGATATTGCAGCAGTTGCAGTTGGGTAGTTGCTAATTACATGGGTTTGGGTTGAAATAAAAGACTGGAAGACTTTACTGCAGTTACCTAAACTTGAGATAGGAGATGAACAAGATGAAAAGAGTGCTGTTATCTTTTCTCTTTTAAAATAGCTGAAAGTTCTTGTCCAACACATCATGCAGAAAGATGCACTTGTATGCTTGGGAGGACTAGTCTATAGTATGACAGAGCTAGAATTTTTCCTTTCATTTATCTGCTTATCATTTTAGGGTCAAAAAGATGAAATATGTCAGAAGGTTACAGAGCACTTCTCTTGTGATAATGAATTTTAGACTTTTCCATAACCTCAGATTTGTTAATCTTGTGTGTATTTCCTGTACTAATTAATTTCTGAATTTTATCTCTTTTTCATGCAATAACTTTGAACTGAGACTGAAAGGGAAGAAAGCAGAAGGGGTGGGAAATTTGCTTTTTATAGTTTCACTGTGTGCCACTTGGCTTACTTACAATCAATCTGCAGTCAAGGGGGTGGTAAAAAGCTGCCTCTGTCACTTGTAATAACTGTGCTGTTTCCAGACGAGCAAGATAGTTCTCAGTTACCAAAAAAACCTCAGAATTCTTTCCGTGCTGTTCTTGATTAGTAACTGTTTATCTTATCTCTTTCATGTCACAGATCAGAGGTCCATTGTGAAAGCACCAAAGACTGTTCCAGACACAGATGAAGATGAGGGAGCTCAGTGGAGTTGTACTGCCTGTACTTTTTTAAATCATCCAGCCTTAAATCGCTGTGAACAGTGTGAAATGCCCAGGCATTTCTGAGCCAACAGGCCCATTTCCTATTGATAAACCATAGCAAATGTACCAGGAACTACCCAGTCGTTGTGGGGGAAAAAGGAAAAAAAAAAAAAAAACAAAGCATTTATGCATAGGATTTTGTAAAATGGAAGGTGTGACAAGATGGTATTTTGCTAATGTTAAATGTCAGTCCACAGAGCTAGTAATACCTCAGTGTTGTGTCACAGGCAGTTGAAATTGATCGGCTGAAAGGTAATCTGCTGAAAGACTCGGTTGCCAGCTGCCTAAAACGTGCAGTATTACCAGTATCCGGTAACACACCGTGTTCAGTGCTTGGGTGTTGCCCATCCTCTTCTCTGCCCCAGAGTCACTACTGAATTTTGACAGGGCAAAGGAATAGAGTGCTAGCGTTTTTGTATTCAGAGCTTTCGGTGAAACACTACATGCACATAGGAGATCTAAATGGAAAAAGGTTTAACTGTTTAAACTGTTTGCTGCCACATAGTGCCTTTGGTAAAGGGAAGAACCTTACAAATCAGTGGTACTTTTTTGCCTTGTCTTCCCTGAAAACATCTCTGTGAAGCCAGAAATCAGTACAATCGCATCTAAGGATGAAAAGGAAAAACTGCATGCGTTGTCTGTACAATACACACAGTGAAATACCCCAAAGCTTTTCCTACTGTACATAGCTCTAGAGCCTGCTTTAAGTGATTTCTTTTCTTCACCTTTATTATTTTCTTGTACTTCTGTATGTATAGAGTAATAGTCTTTTTGTTAACTTTTTTTTTTTCCCTTTTAAGTGATTTAAGCACGATCATGTCCCTTTTTTTAAGCTTTTATCTGAAAGAAGCAATGCCTTAAAATAAGAGCATTAATAAGAAACTATGCACAAAATAGCTTTCCTCTGCTCATTCTGTACATTGCTCTTGTAAATGCTGATGATCTGTGAAGACCTGCAGATGCAGCGTGGTAGAAGTGCAGGAAAAGTTGGAAGAGTTATGCATATAGTTCACTCTGTACACTGAGTTTTACGGTGGGTGACACAAAGTAGTGTTTTGTCTTGCGTGAGGAAACTTTATACTAAGAAACTTTCAACCCACCAACAGATCAGCATCCGATTTAAGCTTGCTTCATCTGCTGGGTGTCTTGCGGACTCCTGAAGAGAGATTCATTGGGGAAGTACATACAGTGCCAAAATCAACAGCAGCAGCATCGTACAGCTTTGTTCAAGGACTTTAAATGCTTTCCTGTTTGGCAGCCAGTTTCTAAACCTGACTTTGTTGTGGAGTCTCATATTTATAGGAAACAAGGATAGCATCATTTAGGACAACTGAAATAAAGGCTGGAAAAGATAAACAGACTTGAACACTGAAGCAACCTCAAGCATCTCTTTGTTTTGATGATCTTTTTGGTTTTTTGTAAGGAAAATACTCACACTATCGGGGATGTATGTAACCAAGATCAAGAAAATGGAATTCCAGTACAGTATGCATGAAAGATGGCACACAAAGAATTATGTAGCAGCACTTAGTGTGAGTCTGGAGGGAGTGCTAATAATGTAGCAAGAGACAAAGTTGACTGTCACCCACTGTAAACATTTACCAGTGGACACTTTCATTAGGAGTTTTACAAGTGATCTATGTGAATGCACAGAGGCCTTTGTTTTGAAGGCTTTGCATCTTTTTTTAACGTGGGAAGAAAATGCCAATCCCAGGTAATTAGGCAGTAGACCCAAAGCACTTGCATTCAATGCATTTTGTGTATAAAACGAGGCCTTGTTTTTTAGCTTCATCTGCAGTTCTATGTGAAGATTGACAAATCAGTTTTTACCTGTTTATTAATAAAACCTAATTTGGATATCTTGAGTTGATGGTTTTGTGATTTAGCTGGGTAAACTGCCTTTGTAACAGATAAGTTATTTATAAAAATTAAAAAAAAATATTCTAATGTCCGGTTTTGTGACTTGTTTACTTTTTCCATCCTATGGAGCAACAGAATACTTAACAGTAAGCATTAACAATATTAAAAGTAGGCTGATTCCTTATGACCAGAGATTTTATTTAAGCCTTTTTTTTTTTTGAAGCTTGTCTTTCTTCCCATGCATTGTTCTATTTGATTCCAATTTGGTGAGTGTAAAGAATCCATTCCACAAAGTTGCACTGACTGAAGAACTTAGTCCTAAAAGGTCCTGTGTGCAGCTTACTACTTTAACTTTGTGCTATAAGGGTTTATGATCTTAAAAATATTTTTATGATTAACAATAATTGGTCACTTTGTTCAAGGTAGGTGACGCTATACTTGGGACACTGTTAATATAAGTTTAATTTAAGAATTAATATTGTTAAGCTGTATTTTAGTGCTGTGTATATTATAGTGTTATGAGTTGTGGAGTCTTCCTGGACACATCTTTTCCTCTTAGTCCTTGTCATGGCAGACATCTGCTGTGTGGGGTTGAGCTTTCCTGAGATATAGTGGTGCCATGTAAAAGCCCTTGGGGAGACATCTTTAAACAGATGAACTACAGATGCATTAAAAAAAAAATTCCTCAACACAGAATGAGCAACTGGAGTGCCTTAATCTACTGCTGTAGTTGAAAAGCAAGCAAACTCCGATCAACCATTAGGTGGAAAAAATCATGTTTAGGGAAATAGGTAAAGTGGAATTTTGTTCCTTCTATCAAATGTGTAATTGAGCTGCTCCTCACATTTTGAGCATTTATTTTCTACAGGAAAAAAAATGTATTTACATCCTAGTTACAGTTAGCTATGTGGAGCCATCAACACGTCTGTATGAGAATGTATCAGGCAATATTTCAGTGCTTGATCCTGGAATAGCGAGACAAGAAATTGCAGCTCCAGTATCTTCTGTTCCACAGATCTTCACCATCAGGAGTTTTATATTCTTCCTGTATTTCAGGTCATCTGTATCATTAGCTCTTCAAGTCGATACTAGTACATTGCATGTCACTATTGTATGTTTTTAAAGGGTAGGGTTTCAAGAGTTAAAGTGTTGCAACATGAAGTAGATTTAGCTTTCATTGCTGAGTTGTTTTCCTCATAGAAGGCAAATAGGAAAAAAATTGCAGTGAGGCTGAACTTTGTATTGAGAACATGAGTAGTTCGCCCACCTGGATGCCTGCCTGTGCAACCTGATCTAGACAAACCTGCTTTAGCAGAGGGAGCAGAGGGGTCAGACTAGATGATGTCCAGAGGTCACTTCCAATCATTCTGTGAGATGATGGTTTATGACTTTAGATTTCTAAACGATCTTTATCAGAGATCTCTGTTATTATAAACAAAACCAACCAAAAAACAAAACCCATCATTTTACTCTTTACCAGGAAGGGAGAAGTGCACTTCCTGGCTTTTAGAGTTTGTTGCATGAATATGTGAAATATTCATCACCTGGTCAAGCTTCAGAATTGGGATAGCTTTAGAAATGCAGGCAGTGAAACCTAGATAAAGAGTTGGTAAGAGAGCTGCTGTGTCATGTCAGCTCTGGAGAACTGACTTCAGTTCACATTGCTGGCTTTCTAGATAAATTAGAAACACATTTGTCATCTGCACTTTCCAATCCATAGAGCTCTCTTCTGTTGCCCACAAGTGTGGTTGTGTGTATCGTATGATGTATTTTCTGTCTGCAAGAATCACTTCCTGATAAAGTCTACAGATTAAAATTACTGTCATGGGAGGATGTTGGATGGTGTTATCTGGCAGCCAGCTTGAAGGCTGAATGTGGTTTGATGCTGTGTCCCAGGTTTGTGTGATGGTTTGGAGAAAATTGCCTGGGTCCTTGTCTAGCTGTTCCACATTAGCAGTATGACCTTTCTCATTTTTGCTGTGTTTCTTGTTAATTCCCTTGCAATTGTGAAAGCATTTGGAGGTGCATACTTTTTTTCGAGTTGTCTTTTTATTTTCCTGAACATTAAGATTTCAGGCAGTGGGACTATGCTCACACTGTGCCAGTACACTTTGGCTGCTGCTATACTTAAGTTAAAAAAAAAAAAAAAAATTTGAAAAGCTATGTAACTCTTGGCTTTAGGAACCCTTCACTAATCCTTGGCACAACTGCCCTGTACATGAGAAAGAAAATGTCATGTTAGCGTTCTTTGAGCTGAAGGACATGACAGCAGCCTTCCTTCTTTAATAATGATTACTAATGTGGGTTTTTTTCTGCTGAGCTTGATACTTCTAAGTTAAATTGCTAAGGCTCTTTGAACTCCTGAGGAAAGCAGGCGCTGTGCTGCCCAGCCAGTACTCTGCCCCTATGAGCTTCACTTCTGACCCTGTGACTGAGCTGTATGAAACAGAGCAGCCAGCTAGCATCCTGAGGAAAGCAGGCTTCTTTTGCTAATGGAAATTTTCTTTTGCTAATGGACCCTGCAGCTGCCTCAGCACTTCTCTGCTAGCTCCACAACCCTGGTCACCAAGCTCCACTCTTCAAACTTACCAGTGGGTTGTTTTTTTGTTTTGTTTTGTTTTTTTTCCTGAAAATCAGACTTCACAACTTTTCAAGGCAACCCAATGCTGAGTGCTTCCCAAAGCAACAACAGAGTTGGGTGGTGGAGAGAAATACTTCATTAATCACCTGATTTACAGGTGCACCCAGAACAACTGTCATGCATAGCTGAGCCGTGTGGTGCTGTGCATGGAGACTTCCCACTTCAAGAGCCCAACCATGGTCAAAGTGGATGTAAGTAGCATGCAAAGGTATGCCTTACTTGGTTTTATTGAAAAGTGTATCATCCATCTGCTCATCTGCTTCGTGTTGGTTCTCATTTTCTTTCACATATTTGAAACTCTTCTATGTTGTAATCCTCGTCTTCCTGAAACTATACCAGTATCTTCATGTCAGGATTGAACCTACTGGTTTTGGGTTTGTTTTTTTTTTGCATATAATGTTTTAGTTCATAAATCAGCATCTAGATCTTGCATGAACATCAGTCACCACATGGCAACTATGCCTTTCTCTTCAATCTTAGAACACCTTTTAGTAGTGCCCCAAGTTGTAGTGCCCCAGAAGGTGGTAGGCTGCTCTGTGGTGATTCCAACCCAATGAATTTCACATGTGACATGTATCTCATGAGACGTGCACACAGTGCCTTAATAATGCTGAGGAGCAGGAATTGCATCACCCCCGCCCCCAGCAAGAAGTGTCCTTGTTGCTAGTGTACAGGGCTGTACCCCGTGATACTCCCATTCTCTGAGCAGCTGTTAATGAGCTCTGAACGCTGTGTTCTGCCGTCAGAATGGCACATCCTCCCTAGGAGTGCCAGGGAGTGACTTAGCTCAGCATTGCCCATCAGTTGGTCATAGCTGCCATTTTCTGATGTGGAAGGTTTCTGCTTCTGGGGTGGAAATGATATTATCAAGTGTTTTTTGTT
>VWZI01013307.1:750670-807121 GCA_013396835.1 Psilopogon haemacephalus | reverse complement strand
TTCCCCCCCCCGAATTGTAGTTGTGTGACTCTAGTGAGGCCTCTGAAAGGTGGCAGCTCGTTTCACTGTACCGTTGGAATCTGATAGTACTGCTAATTGTTTTCATTTTCAAAAGTAAAAGCATTTACATCCAAAGTTACAAAGCTACCAAGGAGTAAAACACATCAGTGAAGAAGCTGTGAATAAGGGCCTTGGGTAAGTGGCATAAACTGAATTGCTGAGAGGTTTGTTTTGCCTGCCATTAGTCGTGCATTAACAACTCTGGAGTGACCCCCTGAAGCCCTGCTGTAGCTCTTAAGTTCTATGTAGCTACAAAAGTAACTTCATGCCTCCAGTTTCTGGTGGCTGCTTCTGGGTTGTTCATTTGGTGGTTTGAGAGGCAGACTGTGAGCTGTGGGAACACGGGCACAATTAGTCCTCTCTGCACATCCTCAAGCAGTAGTGCAAACCAACATGCTGGTTGCACTATCCCAGATGTTTTTTCCATTGGCCACTGATACCTGTTTTGACAGTTTGCTTTGCCTTCCATTTAGCCCTTTCCGGTCCGTAGCAGGGTATGCTTGCAGCAGTGTCATGAGGTTACACCATGGTATGGACACAGAGAGCTGCCAAACTATATTCTCTCTTGACTTTTCCTGCTGCCTGAATTTGATGGTGCAGAGATTGATAAAATGCATGTGAGCTGCTGAGTCAACCCTGAGCTGGCAATGTTTCAGTGTGCTGATAACCCTGGATAGAGCTGTCTAGTCCCTCAGCAGGCAGGAGATGAGCTGGTATCTCCTGCTTTGTTCACAATCATGTTGAGGTCCACTGGTGGACTGTGTGCAGCTTTCAGCACACATTACCCAGCACTTTGGATGCTATCTACTGGCAAACAGCATTTCCAGGCAAGTCCACCACAGCACCTCCAAGGATGTTACAGCAAAACCCTGTGTGCAGCCTGGCTTAGGGGTCCTTTTGGCTGCCAGCTCTGCATCAATATGGTGTAACATACACACATGCTCTGTATCCTCTCGATGATGTGCTTTGGAAGTTGTGCAAGAGGGATGGGGATGATGGCCTTTGTTTTTACAGTCTTATACGTAAGAATCCAGAAATCATGTGTAACTTCTGGAATGCTATTCCTAATGGATCTGATGCAGTTCTGCAATGAAATAGGATAAATTGTGTTCTCCAGAACATTTAGGAGACTAGACTTTGATCCCCAAAAGCCAAGAGCCAGATGCAGTATTTGAATAAATTAAAACAAGAATGGCACAGCATTAGGAATCATCTGTTGGCCTGTGAGCAAATACAGGCTCCATTGGGAGTCCCAGAAAGTCCTGCTTTCAAGCCAGCATTGCTGTTGCATTTGTAATGTGACAGATGGACCCGAAGGGGTTATTTGTGCTTCTGGAAAGAGCTTAGAAACAAGGCTGCAAGGAGGTTTCAGATAGCTGTGAGCTCAAGCCTGCAAGTTCTGTGTTGCACATCCAGCTGCCACCTGACTAGTAGAGAGTTCTATTTCCAGTTTTATGGAGAGGTTGGTGCCCAGCCCAGCTACCTGGCCTTGGGCAGTTGTACAGCTGTGGTGACCCTGCTCCCCAGTAGTGCAAGGAAAGAGAGGAAAGAAAAGCAGTGGAAAAATGTGTTTTCAGTTGCTCCAGGAGAAGCTTTTTTCCCACCCCTTCTTAATGCTGCCTTACAGTTGCGTGCCTGGAATACTTGTTACATAGCTGCCTTAATCTTGATGCATATACAAAATAATAAATAGTTAAAATCCCCTGTGTTCAGTCTGACCAATGATGTTCAAAGTACACCTGGAAAGACTATAGAGATAACATTTGTAAGGCAATGCTGTTGGACTTGAAGAGAAATTGTTTTTCCAATTAATTCCTGTCTGCAGCTGGCTGCAATACTCAACTGGCAAACCTAGTTTCAGGTTTCAGCTTTAAAATATAATTGGCAGCTCAGCAAATTCATAAAATTGATCCCCATTCACACTTATTTTTGGCTTGTGTTAAGAATGTGCCAACCTGGAATTCTAAACTTAACCCTGAGTGACTTTCCCAGGCTGCTGCCCTCAAAGGGAAGCCTGGCAGCAGTGCCTGGACCCCTGCCAAGATAAATCCTGAGCTACCAAAGCCAGGGCAGCCCTAACTTTAACCACAGGTGGGAGGCGGGAGGAGGAAGGGAGGAGAAGAAAGAAAAAGGGAAAAAAACTATACAGAATAAACAGTGGATTTTATTAAATGTCCCCTTTCTAAAACCTATTATTCAAGTAATCTTGTGTTTAGCTCTTACTGCTGCATAGTCTGACACAGTGCTGCAGCCTCCAAGGCTGAGCTGCAACATGCACTTGTAAGGATGCTTAAATGTAGAATAGCTGCTGCAGCTGAGCTGCAGGGTAAGTGCTGCACCGTGCAGCATGCTTCAACTCTGTGCAAAGCAGCAGTTAGCAGAAGGTGGCAGATCATTCAACTGCTGTGATTTGGTACCTGAATCTTGCAGGTACGTGAACTTTTTTCACCCTGCAGGAAGCTCTCTAGCTATGAGATCCAGGCAGAGCTGTCTTTGTGTCAAGCAGAGCCAAAACTCCACCGCACAGCCCTCCAATGCATTGTGTCAAGTTGGTTCCATTTGCCATTCATGCCTACCAGTATCTGAAGGGGCCTAGAGGGAAGCTGGTGAAGGAACTTCTTAGGATGTCAGGTAGTGATAGGACTGGGGGGAATGGAGTAAAACTAGAAGTGGGTAGATTCAGATTGGATGTTAGGAAGAAGTTCTTCACCACGAGGGTGGTGAGACACTGGAACAGGGTGCCCAAGGAGGTGGTCGAAGCCCCATCCCTGGAGTCTTTAAGGCCAGGCTGGACAGGGCTCTGAGCAACCTGATCTAGTGTCAGGTGTCCCTGTCCATGGCAGGGGAGTTGGAGCTAGATGATTCCAACCCTGACAATTCTATGATTCTGTGACATACAGATGAAGTGCACAAAAGCCCTGCTGATGGGATTTGTGCAGGTGGATGGGACAAGCTTGTGAAAGACAGCCTTGGAGCAGCAAATCCTGTTTCTAGTGCTACCACATTGACACCTTGTGGTGGACTTAGCCATTATGCTTTTTAAAAATATATTGTTGGTGTATATCTTAGAGATGTCAATTGCCAGACATTTCCTAGAGGCATTCCACTTAGCACTTCTTCCTTCAACATCTCTACTTAGGCTCCCTCAGACAGATACAACCATCAAAGAGCAAAGTGCAGAGGCTGACCTAAAGCAGTGCCTCCTAGATCCACAGAAGAGTGACAAAGCTGGTGAAGGGTCTGGGGAACAGGCCTTAGGAGCAACTGAGGGAACTGTGGAGGAGTTTGAGCGGAGACCTTATTGCTCTCTACAGCTACCTGAAAGGGGGTTGTAGCAAGGTGGGTGTTGGTCTCTCCTCTCTAGTAACAAATGATAAGACAAGAGGAAATTGTCTCAAGTTGCACTGGCAGAGATCTAGGCTAGATATTGGAAGAAACTCCTTCACTATGAGTGTTACCAAGTGCTCATATGGACTGCCCAGGGAAATTGTCAAAATCCATCCCTGAAGCTGTTTGAAAGACACGTAGATGTGGTGGTTTAGCACCAGACTTGGCAGAATTAGATAATGGTTGGAGTTGATGATATTAAAGGTCTTTTCTAACTGCAACAATTCTGTGGTTCTATGAATAACATCCCCAGTTGTATATCAGTATCATAAAAGATGGTTAGAAAGAACATCTAGATAGTGGGTTTTCTACTTTTGTTCTCATCTAGAACATGGATTCTCTGCTCCTTTTTTCTATAATACTGCTATTTTTACTTCAACTTAAACTGATACTCACTTTTTTTTTCTCTCTCTTCTGCGGGGCTTAACTATGACCCATGCAACCTATGACCCATGCAACCTATGACCCATGCAACCTATGACCCATGCAACCTATGACCCATGCAACCTATGACCCATGCAACCTATGACCCATGCAACCTATGACCCATGCAACCTATGACCCATGCAACCTATGACCCATGCAACCTATGACCCATGCAACCTATGACCCATGCAACCTATGACCCATGCAACCTATGACCCATGCAACCTATGACCCATGCAACCTATGACCCATGCAACCTATGACCCATGCAACCTATGACCCATGCAACCTATGACCCATGCAACCTATGACCCATGCAACCTATGACCCATGCAACCTAAGAAAGGTTTCAAGATCTTCTCTCTGCTTCTTTAAATGAAGCCAGGGCTCCAAGTTTACCACATATGTTATGCACAAAAGGACATTCAGATGCTGAGGCTCTTCTCTGAGAATGTTTCCCTGCTGGAAATAACATTTTTACAAGCTTCTGTATTCCCTGCAGTCTCTTCCTAACAGGACCTCCTGTGGGGAGAGCTCAGCATTTCTCATTCCGATGATAGTTTTGAGTAGCTTTTGTAATGGTCTGCCAATGGCTGTGTATTTCTTGGCAATAACAAATCAGAGTCAAGTTTGCTTCCCTGCTAAAAATTTCTTTACCATTGCTTTTTGGAGCAGCAATCAGATGGACTGAAGCCTTTGCCAGGTTATTGTGGCCTTCATGCTGCAGCTGTGGAATGTGGATTTGTTTAGGAAGAGTGTTTTGCCATTTCCCATTTCAATTGTAAAAGACCATCAGGTTCCTCTGCACTTCTGCTATCTTCCTCCACCTCTTTTGATTGCGCTTTAGTCCTGCTAGTTCTTTTCTTTCTGCAGCTCTTGTGATGTGAGAATGTTAACCTGTAGTACATAACTAGGTCTAATCTGGAAACCAAATGGGCAGATGGTGATGGTATCTTTGCCTTCTCTTTGTGTTCAGCATTGTAGTTCGTTCAGTTACTGTAGTTGATGCCACTTCTTATTTAGCCGTTCTCTCTGTTGTTTGAGGTCTCTGCAGACACTAAATTGTCCTCAGTTGAGCCTTATGTCTTTAAGGACCATGGAGTACAGACCTCCAAGAGGTGCAGAGCAGACAGGAGTAGACAAGAAATTATAATCCTGAGGTCGTTTTACACTCATAATTCTTTTGTCTTACTTTATTTAGGCTAGCAGCAAAGACAATTCTTTCTCTTCTTTCTCTCTTATCTGGTAGCAATGGGGGAGTATCACAAGCCTGTTTGGCCTGACCCCAGCGGGGTAGGGGGTAGGTGTGTTTGGGCCTGGCCAGCCTGAGCTAACCTAACAGTGGGGGAGAAGAAAGCACTGGGGCTTATGGTGAACCCCAGGTGGGAGAAGAAAAGAAGTTCTGGGGTTTTGGTCTGCTTGGAGGGAAGTTTTGGAGAATGTTTGGGCTTAATGGAATTATCCNGGGGGCGGGGGCGGGGGTGTATTTAATTAATTTGAAGGTCATTTTAGAGCTCTGTCTTCCCCCAGTGCCCCTTTAAACAAAGACAGAGAATTCAGCAAGCTGACACTAGAGAGCTGGACCCTGCTTTGTCCAGCATGGTAAGTGTGCAGATGGGTGGTAGTTGTCATCTTTAATCTTGCTTTGCACAGCAGTACCTTTCCAATGTTTGTCGTATAATTTATAAACCACAATAGTCATTTATATGAGCTCTACATTTCTTCATTTAATACCTTTTTAGTCTTCTATGGGAAAACTTATTTCTATTTGTCCAGCTTGACTCTTTTTTTTGTCATCTGTATTTTGCTACCTGTTTCTAGTTTACAGGTTTGCTCTGATGTTTAGTGTCCTGACACTCATTTGTCTTCAGCACAAAACCAGTAGCGTTAGTAACTCTCAAATGTGTAGTCTTGATGATGGTAGGTAAAGGATGAACCTTGCTTTTACAGTAGGATTTAAAGTAATTAAGAGTATATGATAGCTGAGTTTCTGCTAGCATCCTACTTGATCCTGGTGATGTAACTTTTCCCTTTGTTTCCTTCCCCAAACAGCTTCTGCTAGGAAGAAAAGGTGCAATGGGCAAACAGCCTGAGCGTATTGGATCTCTGCCCAGGCTAAAGGTGCCTTTGTCAAGATTTTAACAACAACAAACAAAAAACCCCAAACGGGATTAGAAAAGATCTTCAGCTGAAGGGCAGGGGTAAAAGGAAGTGCTTGAGTGGAAGGAGTACGTGGTGCAGCAACAGAAGGGAGAGCAGGAGTGCAAAGGGAGTACAAAACAAGAGTTTGAGTAGCAGCGGGTGTCTGTGCATGGTTTTGTGGAGCTGGTAGGAGAGGGTTTGGGACAGGGAAGTGTGTGACCCAGTCCATAGAGAGTGCCATGGAAATTCTGAACCCAGTGACAATGGGAGAAAGAAAACGCAAAACAAGTTTAGGGAAGCAGAGGAAATTGTGTGCCATAGGGGAAAGGCAAAGAGAAGTAGCTGGTAAAGCAGTTCCGATGCTGCCATTCATCAGCAGAGGCAGATCGTCTGATTGCCTTGCTGTGTTCAGAGGCCTGTCAGCCCTGCGTGCATTTCCCTAATTTTCTGGCTTGCTGCCTTGCATGTGCTGCCCCCACAAATCACTCCTGCGTTCAGAGCTCTGCTCTGTTTGTATGTCCATTATGATTGCATTTGTCAAATCAGCACATTGATGCATCTTCCTAAAGAGTGCCTCTGAGCCTGCTGCAAGACTTCAGGGCTGTGAGCCCAGCTCAGGGCAGGGAAGAGAGTTGGCTGAGATGCCATGAAAATCTCTTCACTGTCGATTACAAGTCACAGTGCTTTCTTAACTAATATGATAATGAGCAGTGGTGCTGCAACACTGAGCTGTTCTCCTTAGAAGTTCAAAGCATCCCAGTGCATAGGAGGTAAATACTACAGCAGTGCTGTATATGTGAGTGCAGGCAGAGCAGAGGTACCCTGAGGCAGAGAATGAAAGGGCTTACAAGTGGCAGAGTGAACCAATTATGGCTCCGGGAGTAAAACTGATCAGTTTCAGCTCTTGGCTTGGGGAAGGTTCATGCAAAAGGTGACAAATACTATCTGAATTGTTACCTTAGGGATATGTATGTAAAGTTACCTGCACCCAGCATAAGGATGTCTGTCTGTTAAAGACTTTCACCAGGGGTGTTGGGGCTTTTTTGGCTTGCAGAGGTTGTCTGCAATGAAGTATGGAGTTTGCGGCTTCTTCTCTAACAATCCAGCATTTTTAAGGAGGGAAAAGCTGTGAAGCCTGTCTTGTTCTATTTAGTCTGTGATTAATTCAAATATTTGCTTGTCAGTTGTGCCAACTCTTGCAGAAAGCGAGTTAAAATATTAAAAAAACCTCTGAGAACAATGGGGAAATAGAAGTGTTTGATCCAGAGTAAGAGTATTATCCACTTCATAGATCATCTAATGGCATTAATTTTTATGGTATCTGAGCTCACTAAATTAGCAGAGTTGTCACCAGTGTTCTGCAAGGGAGAAATTTCTGTATTTAAGCAGAAGTTGGAGTGAGATACTGTCAACTGCCCAGGACTGTATTGGGTGCAGGGACCACCTCTTTCCCCCTGTTGCAGGGGTGACTTCCACCCCTGACTTTTTAGTGACATATTTGTATCTGGTTTTCATAGCCTCTCACAAAGGAGGTTATCTATGACATCCTAAACTTTTGGGAAAGTGTGACAGAAAGGAGGAGTATTGAGGATTCTCTTTTATGATGCCTAATTTTAAGTTTAAAAAAAAAACACCACTTGGCAACACTGTAATTCTCCCTTAGGAAACCAGCCTGTCTCCTGGAGGATTGCTCCACTACTTCCAACTTCTTCTGAAAGAGCCTTGACAACCAAAAGGTAAAGAACATCAAGGGCTTTCCAAGCCTGTTGGGATTTATGGATTCATTTTCAACTTGGCAGCAAGAGCTGGATTCAAATGCATCTCAGCAGAGATACCAAACAGCAACAGCCTCCTGCCTTGCCTGTGCAAAACCCTCTGCCTCCTTTCTTCCCATACCTCGGGAGCTGACAAAGCCAAAAAGAAATCCTTCTGTCTTGGAAAGCGTAAAAGCTTCTGCAACAGAAACTCCCAAGTCCCAAATGGTTGTGCTGTGATGAAATAATGAAACAGGCTATGCTTTCCGTGGGGTCTTTGCCAGCAGCAGAGTCCCTCTCAAGTAGGCAGTGACACAGCACTGCTGCTGAGCTGCCCTTTGAATAAGAGCTCCATGAGAAAAAAACACTCTGGTGAGCAGAGAGCCAAGATAAATCAAGTTCTGTTGTTTAGCACCGAAGCCTGAGCTAGTTTGTCAGAAACTTTCTCAGGAGAATGCACATTCTGTGTGCTTTACTGAAAGATTCCTCTGTAAATAAGATAGAAATGAAAGAGGGGAAAAAAATAGTTATTAGACATCAAGAGAAGGTTTTGAACAGCCACCAAATTCCTGTTCATCCTCAGAGGAAAAGGAGAAAAGCTTATGTACATCTCCAGCAAGCTGAGGGCACTGTATAAAGGCAGGGTGCCAGTTTTCCTATAGATTTTAAATGCTTTCTGTATTGAAATATGTAATGCTCATTCCAGACACGAAAATAAATGTCGACACATGCAGTTGCATCCCACTCCATTGCTGTGCATATATCATACCTCCAAAACCCAAATCAGCATTTCTTTGAGCCAAGCACATGGCCATAAGAGAGTGGACTGACACAGTGTACTCGTTTCCTGAAGATTCTTTGAACACCACTGCCAAAGCAAAGCTGCTGGTAGTTTCCAAAGGGAAACAGGTCAAACTGTCACCACTTTCAAAGCAATGCATCATGAGATAATGGCACTAAAAGTAAATTGCTACTCCTTAGACACCTTTTCACAAGCAGGAGGTTTCAGAGTTGTCAGTCAGGGCCATGTTTAATTCCTGCCTGGGACCAACTGTGCCGACTGCACTTTGGCAGAGAACCTAACAGAGATCCCTGCAGGGTCGAGAGTTTGTGAATCTCACCATGAATGTTAGATTTAAGGAAGCATCAGTGCTTAGAGGAATGGGGGAAACAATAAACAAAACTAAAAAAAGACAACATTATTCAGACCAAAGTGTTCCAGATGACCATTTTATAATGTGTTAAAGCATTTTTAAAACATGTCATACTGACAAACTTTGGTGTAATGCCAAAAACCTTCAAGATCAACCTTAATGTTATTTAATTCAATGGAATAATGCAGGGATTAGCAGCTTTACAGCTTACTGAAAACCAAACATGTCCTTACAGAACACAGTTTAAATGTTTATAATCACAAATCAGCAATATAAATGCATTATGGGACCATGTTTGGTATTTAAGGGTTAGCAATTTTTTTTTTTCGTCTGCTACAACAGAAATACTTCAGAGCTTTTTTTTTTCCCCCCTTCCTTGGCATCTTCGTTTTTGCTTTGTTTGAATTAACACCCCCAAGGCCACAGTCCACATTAGGAGTTACATTGAAGAGGGCTTCTCTGATTTCACTTACATTGTGTGTGATCCATGAGAAACAGACCTGT
The DNA here is from genome assembly GCA_013396835.1 of Psilopogon haemacephalus. Lineage (NCBI taxonomy): Eukaryota > Metazoa > Chordata > Aves > Piciformes > Megalaimidae > Psilopogon > Psilopogon haemacephalus. Next base: position 797,694 of record VWZI01013307.1, on the reverse strand, counting down.
AGCTCTCCTCCGCCACCTCTGCTAGTTTATAAACATGAGGTGTACCTTTGAAAGCTCAATGATACAGGCCTGTATCAGGCAATAGCCTGGATCCAAAGATGCCAGCTCTGTGCTGGGTCAAATAAGCTGGATTACTTTTTATTCTAGCTGTGCAAGTAGTAGTCATGCGAGCATCTGTGGAGAGCTCTTTACTGGGGAGAATGGGGCATGACTCTTCTACAGTAGCTGAGCAATAGGCTAGTACTTGAAAAACATGATTAGTGTTTCAAGGTATTAATATAGAGGTCTGCCATCCTGAACCCAGTCAGCAGTGTGGTTCAAATGCTGATAGCCCAGTTACCCTGATCCTTAATACTCGCTGCAGTGAATGGCAGCCTTCGCCTGGACTCTGTGCCCCATGCTACATTGCTGGTTGGTGCTTAGATTTGTGCTCCTGGAACAGCTGTAACCCTTGCCATAAAACCCTTTATTAATACTTAGTTAAGCCTCAGAGTATCACCTTTATTGCCCCAGGACTTGTGCTTGTTGGGAAAGGCCTCACAAGTTTCTGTGTCTTTGAATGAGTAAAGTCAAGCTAGCTATATCCTTGATATCAGGGTACAAAGCCATGATGCGGTTCACCTCGTTGTAAGGGAAAAGGGAGCACAGCTCCCTGTGCATATTTGCTTGTTGGGCAGGGAGTGGCCTTGAAGCTGGGTTGGGCCAGTAGTCACTGTAAGAGGAATCAAGGTAATCGTGACCTTTCTGGAAGGAGCCAGGTCCATTGCTGGAGTCAAACAGAATGGGCTGCTGTGGAGGCTGGCTGGGGAAACAGTCGTGCTGCAGCTGATGCTCGCTGTAAAACTGAAGTGCATCGGGGGAAAGAGCCACAGACTGTGGCAAGACATGGTGCTGAGCCTCCAGGGCCTGTTCGTGCTGAGCACCATCAGGGACATAGCAGCTCTTCTGACCTGTCCCATGCATCCTGCAGCACCCTCGAGGCCAGCTGCAGTCTGGGTGCCTCCTGCCCCTCGCAGGTGGAAGCACTGTTTGCTGAGAGAGGCATCCTTCTAAACAGGCATGGTCCAAGCCGTGGAGGTGATGAAGCAAGTATGGGTTGTGCCTGAGGTTGCCATAATGCTGAGGGCTGCCTGTCAGCACTCTGTCATGAGAGTTGTCTGCAGGCCAGTTGTAGCCATAGGTGTCATCACTAATTGATAGAACTGACATCTTCTCCAGGAGAAGCTGATCTGGCAGTGGCTTGAGCTGTAGCAGCTGCTGGTTCCGTCCCAGGACAGAAGCAGGGCTGTTGGCCCAGGCACTGGACAGCTGTTCAGGATAGCTGCCACAGGACCGCCCTGGGTAGTAGGAAGCCCCTGCACTGCCACCACCACGTTGCAGCATTTTTGTGCAGACTTCATGAGGTGCAGGCTCTCCTCCAGTCCCATAAGGTGAGTGGTTATACTTCCCCTCTTTCACCAGGCTTAGCAAGACCTTTGTATTGCCCCTGAGCTCATCAGCAACAGAGAGCTGAGCTTGGTGTGGTCTGTCTGGGTGGTAAAACTTGCATTTATTGCCATAGGTGCATTTTTTACCTGAAAGAATAAAAAAAATCAATCAGGAGGTTGTCAGTAGCACCCAGATCAACACACCCATCACTCCTCTCCCCAGCACTGAGCATTTGCAGGGGATGGTTAGCACAAAGAGTACAGATGAGAAGTGCTGTTTTCCAGGTCAATATTTCTGACCCCAGATTTAAATTCTGCTGAGACAATATTGCAGGGTGAAGCATCAGTGAAAGCAAGCTCCTGCTATTTTGGAAGTGTCTGAAATTCATTTATGTTCCAGTTGCTGCACTCAGTGGGCTGGGAGACCTGCTCCTGTGAAGGGTTGCTTTAAAAACCAGTAGAGGTCTTTGTCTCTGAGAAACCTGCACAGTACTGGAAATCTGTTGGGAGGGGAGAGAGGGGACATATTTGGGTGGCCTTTCACAAGTGCATTCTGCAAAGTGAGAAGTGTGTGCAGGCTGAGAGGTCAGCATGACCATGGTTCCTGGTTTGGGTGCTGTGTGCAGGCAAGGATGAAGACACTAGAAGCAACTTCTGCCTCTGCTGAGAGTGAAGCCACCTAAGCAGCATCACGAGTTTGAGTGGCCACGATCCCCATCTCTGCCACACAAAGCAGGACAGCAAATGCAACAGCACTTGCCCTTAGCCAAAAGAAAGTACCTCTGGTCAGCAAAGGGCGGGAGGAAGAGGACTGGCAGTTCACAGTACAGGGAGAAACCCACCATAGGGACAAGGCTGCCATTTTGGTTCAGGAGGCACTGGCTTTTTGCTGAGGAAGTTACTAAGAGTGGGTCCATGCCGGCCTAAAGGGTCATCAGGAGGCATAAACCTGAAAAAGGAAAAAGTCACAGGGAAGCAAAAATACCTCAAGGTTTTGGAGCTGAAGTGCCATCACAACTTGACACAAGTTTAGGGTAGAATATCCTTGTGATCCTCTTGTGGCCCAAAGGCCTTCTGGTTTTCAGAAGTCAGGCTCTGTTACTAGATACAATGCCTTCCTGTCTGCCAGGACAATAACAATTCACCTTCACAGAGTTGGTTTTTTTCCTACCAATCCCAAACTGGAAAGGCACAGCAGCTTGGAGTAGCTCTGGCCGGGCAGCAGCCCCAGCTGTGGCAGCATTGCTTCCTTTCTCTCTGTGGCAGCAGCAAACTCTTCCGTGGTGCCAGCACTGCAATCCTCAGCAGCAGCTCCCTTCCACAGCAAACTCTCCTCTTAATAAATACTTATAGTGGAATGAGGATTAAAAGGGCAGTGGTTAAGTCAGAGCTACAGCTGGTCGTGCAGGTGGTGTGATAAACAGGCCCAGCCTTTATCAAGGATTCAGTAAAGGCTTCCTGCTACAAGGTCTGCAAAATGCTCGGATAAAGCTGTTCATTCTGTGCCGGTACCTGCTTCAGGAAGAAAATTCCTTTTCATCTTTGGACTTGCTTGCAAATAAATCTGCACTATGCCCAGCCATGGAACAACTCTCTGTCACATAAAGGGAGCTGCTGCTAGGAGAGGAAGGGAAGCATCCAGGGAATTTGGCTACCCACATAATGGGACTGAATCCTCCAACTTTAGGTTGTGGTTTTAGAGAGGGTCCCAAAGCTGTGCAAGAAGGTCCTGCTGAAAATATTCAAATGGTCTTCCCAGCAGCAGCTGGACTTTCTGAGGTAAGGGCTCTGAAAAGGTCTGGAAATCCCTGTCAAACAGGATGGAAAAGACTCAGAAATATTTGTAACCCATTAGTAACTGGGGGATAATGGAGCTTTGAGGAACACAGTGTGCTGATGTTCAGTGGCTACATTTCTGTGAGCATTGTTACAGGGAAGCTTAAAGCCAGTGGCAAGCATTCCCATCCAGTTCTGTGGTGGGAGAGCCAAGTCTCTATCCTGGCCCATGGAGAGTGATGCTATTGTGAGGCAGCTTCTCTGCTTACACTGATTCGTGCACACTGGATGTCTCCAAGTGCATCTCCCCAGCCAAACTGATGACTAATGCACAACTGTGCTACTAGGAAACTCAGACAGGGTTAGTGCCCACAGACTGAGGCAAATCCCTTCCCCAGTGGGGATGGATATTGGCCAGAGACCAGTTGGTGCCTGTCTCCTATAAAGTTATGATTACAAAAGCATAGTGGAAAGTGCTGCTCTGCCTTGCAGGGGAATAAAAATTGCTACCAGATAGCCAGCCTCCTCTCACTGATTTAATTGTGTTTCTTGTAGGAAATTAAAAGATACAAAGCCTCGTGTGCTGGTTTGAACTAATTGGAGGATTTGCATGAGAAATTAGACTATAGGCTGAGAAAGGCAAACACTGATGATGCTACTTCACTCATAGCTTTACTGAAAAAGAAAAAAAAAAAAAAGTGTAAGAATTGTAACCCAAGCATAGATAAGATAGAGCTGCCCAAGCTACTCTGGCTGCTGCATGTCTCTCCCTGTCTTCCTAGCTGGATCTGAATAATTTCACTGACTTCTTTCCTGCTGCTACTCCCCCTGGCTGATCTGCCTTTGCTTATCTGCTGCATAAGACAGATGCTGAGATAAGCTTGGGAAGGGGGAAGGTGGTTACAACCCTCACTTAGGGGTTCTGATCTCTGGGAGGGATGTGGTGTTTCTATATTACCTTTTTACTGTATCTATCTGTTATATGTTGTAAATATCTGCTTGTATATTGTACAAAGCTTTAAATATAAAGCTTCATTCCTTAACTTCCAGCCATCTGAGTCTAGCCTGGGTTATTTCAAAGTGTGGAGGGGGAGGTGACTGCTGAACCAGCACAGCTTGGTTTATCATCCCAGTGTGGATGGGAAAGAAGCAAAGCTGGTCCCTAGTGCTGCCAATCAAATAGAGAAGTTCACTGAAGGGTGACATGGGAGATTTAAGACCAAAGCTGAGGGAACATGATTGAAAGGAATGAGATAAGAAAAGGTGCAGTAAATTCCTTTCAGGAAAAGGCTCACATATTCTGCTGCTGATGGGAGGTGCATCAGCGCTGGACCTGACTTGGCCCATGATGTTCAAATTCGAGACCATTTAGCAGCAGCTCTCTCTTACCTGTTGCTGACAAAGGAGTACATGAGTAGTCGCTGCTCAATAAACCATTTCCACTCAGGGTTTTCATTTTGGAGATCCCGGTAGTGGTCGTTGGAAACGATGACACCATCTGTCTCATAAGCAACTTTCACTATATAGCGATCGTCATAGCAAACCACCCTCTTGCCTTTCACCTTCCGGGATGGGGTGTACACAAGGACTGACTGCTTCTCAAGTTCTTCAAGAATGTGCTGATCTGGTGCCAGAAACAGAAGGGGTGGGAAAAATTAGAGATAAACTGATGAAGTACTAATGATCAGGTCTCAACTATGGTGCTAGAAACCTGTAGGAATCTAAAGACGTCTCAAGACCTTCAGGCAGCTTACAGTGGTGTGCTTTTTCAGATGCATAAATATTTGGTGGTTTGAGTATTAGGCCTTTTGCAAAAGCACATACCTGTAAAATGGGGTACACCCTTTTTTAAGTATTATTTGTAAAATGCTGGCTTGAATTCTATACCTGAGGCATACGGAAGTGCCTTCAATTCCCTAACCTGCTAGCTGCTAGAAAGCTCTTAACCAGCCTGATAGGAGCTTTACTCGGAGACTAAAAATACAAACAGGTAAGAAACACCACACTTATTTTGTTGTTGACTTCTTGCCATTCCTGTTACGCAGAAAGACGAATCCTCAACTACCTCATCTGCAGACACCAAGCTGCTGGTACTAATCTGGCAGATCTGTTTCTGTACAAACCGAATCTCACCATCCTCCACAGACCAGCTGATGCATTTCCTTCTCCTGTGAGAGGATCCCATGTAGCTCCTGTATCGGGCTAGCAGCTAACAGCCACGCAGCAGTGAATGTGTTGGATACTGCTGATTTACATAATGTGTGCAATAATGTCATCATCTCCTGGCTGGCCTTAAAAGCTCTGCAGACTCATTGTGAGCTGACAAACTCCTTTGACTCAGCTGGCAGCAACATGTGCTTGTGAAGCAGAAGGCTCGAAACAGTGTAATAAAGCTTTGTAAGCAGTTTTAACTGCTAGCCAGGAGCACACAGGATTGAATTAGTCACTGAGTGATGGAAACCTGATACACAACTTGTTCTGTGCTTGATTTGACAGAGCCAAACTGTACTGGGCTTTTCACACCTACCTGCAATGGGACTGTCTTGTCGAGGGGCCTCCTTTCTCCAGAGTGGTACAAAAACCTTGATGTATGTGTGCCCCCTCTCTCGAAACCAATCCACTGCTAGCTGGATTCCCCAGCAGGAGAATACTTCTTTGTTTCCATGACTATAGGGAAAAAAAAAAAAAAAAAAAAAGTGAGGCAAAGCTTTTGAGAAGTTTAGAATTCTCTTTAACTGAGGCAGTAGTGGAAAAGCTAAATAAACAGCTTTTGTGTCACTCACCAGTTCCCAAGTAAGCAACCTGGTAGGGTGTGCTAGTTGGAAAGATCCAAGCACTTCTTCCAGCAGAACCAGAAACATCTTATCTGAAGCTTGATTACCTTAAGTTTTTAAGCTTGGATACTTAAAGATGGAGTTACCCTGTCCCCCATATCTATGAACTGCCTGCTGCCTGAGCTTGTTGCTTCCATCTGTGTCTGGATAGACTCGTGTCCTGAAGTACCAGTAAAATCTTAGGCTGAGCCAGGCCCTTCATGATAGTGCCTTGTCTGACAGTGGTTTGAGGAACGAAAGTGAGTTTCTTGCAGCACAAACAGAAAGCTAAAGGGCCCTCTTGTGACAAAAAAAAAAAAAAAAAATGTAGAATTTTTCTTCTGTGATGACTGTGATTTTAGGAATTTCAGGGTGTGAAGCAGCTGCAAATATGATCACAGCTCTATTGTCAGCCTACAGGAGAAGGAAACCTGTTCTAGGGAGGATGGGAAGTGCTGAGAACCAAGGCAAAATTTGAGAAGAAATGGCCCAAGCACTTTGATCCCATCTTTCTCTTGCCCTACTTGGTGGATTTTTGTCTTCACTTGACAGGGAGGTAGGAAAGCCCTAGGACAGGCACTGCAGAAGAAAGCAGGCGAGGTGGCTTCTGAAGAATTACCAATATCCAGAGCAAGACAAATAAAACAGCTCCAAGAAAAACAATTAGAGGTATTGTAGCAGCCTTCCAGTATCTGAAGGGGACCTACAGGAAGGCTGGGGAGGGACTATTCACAAGGTCTTGTAATGACAGGACGAGGGGGAATGGGTTCAAACTGGCGGAGGGGAGATTTAAACGGGATGTTAGGAAGAAGTTCTTTACAGTGAGGGGGGTGAGAGACTGGAACAGGTTGTCCAGGGAGGTTGTGGCTGCTCCCTCCCTGGAGGCATTCAAGGCCAGATTGGATGAGTCCTTGAGTGACCTGTTCTAGTGGGAGGTGTCCCTGCCTGTGGCAGGGAGTTGGAACTGGATGATCTTTGAGGTCCCTTTCAACCTAAACCATTCTATGATTCTATGCTATCAATACTCTCTCTCCCTCATTGAAAGTTGTTACTCTGCAGAAGGAAACAAAGCTAAACTCTACACAAAGTGCTAACTTTAATGTTGCACTTTGAGGCTTCTGGGTAATGCTACCACACTCTCACTCAGGATTTCACCTCTGCAAAACAAGACCAGGCGAGGGTGATGCCACAGTCTTAAACACCTGTACCCACCACCATCCCCAGGAATTCATCTCGAGGTACTGCCTAAGCAACCTTATAACCAAAGCTCCAGTTTTACACCTGATAAAATCTTCAGTGCTGACGTGGTGACCTCAAATTAAAATTTCAGAAGGAGAAACTTGGTTGTTTATGAATAGGTAAGAGGAAAGGCTGTGTCTGTTTAGCTTGAAAGGGAGTTGGGGGGGGAGGAGGGGCAGGGAGGGTGGAATCTCATTAATACTTTAAAATAAGATGAGCACTAGGAAGGTGGAGCCAGACTCCTCTCAGTGGTGCCTAGCGAGAGGACAATGGGAAATGGACATGAAGTGGAACAGAGGAGGGCGCCACATAAAGAAAACGAATTCTTCACTTCTGAGGGTGGAAGGGCTCTGGAACAGTCTGACTGAATGCTCATTTCTTTTGCAGAGAGGCAAAAATAACACCCTGAGGAGGGTGTAGAGTGAAAATGCAGATGAGACAGGAGATTGAGGAGCTGCATGAGCTCATGGTCCAGCCAAACCTAAGCAACTCTGCTCTGTTGTGCACTTCTCAACTCTCGTGAGCTGCCCTGGCCATTTTTTGATGGGTTTTCTCCTTTCATCCAGAAGATGGCATAATTTGCTTAGTCTCTGATTGCTCTGGCTCTTCTCGTCCACTTTGGCCTCACCTCACCTCACACCAGAGCTAATCAAAGGACGAAGACTTCCTCATCCGTGTGTCAGCCTGCAGGAATGGGTTTGGCCCTGCTGAGTGGACAGAGAAGTTAGTGGAGAAATCCAGTGGATAGCCAGCATGTCCTGGAGTCCTAGATCCTGAGGCTTCTGGCTGTCCACACTGCTTGGGTAAACGGAGGCCAATCCACTGCTTCCTTTGGATGTGCCAGGCTCAGTGCTTTCACAGTGCCCGGGCACAGCTTAAGAGATGTAAGTGGCCAGGATGGCTTTCTATGACATTTCCCAGTAAAATAATTAATTAAGAAGGAAGTGACACTGTTCAGTACAAGTCAGCTATCTGTTCCCTGGTATTTCCATAGAAATTAAGCCAAACCATAAACTAAGCAACACAAACAGGCTGGAAACATTGCTGGGATGTACTTGCAAGTTAAAACAGTACACCGGTGATGTTGTTAGGAACTACAGTCTTTACTTTCCTGCTTAAGCTAGTTGGACTGTTCTGTCTTTTTGTATCACTCAGCATCTAGGTTTAGCGATTCTAGGTGCCCCTGTGGAAAGGCAGGGAAATATCAATGGTGAGGTAAGAGGGAGCGCAAGGCGCTGAATCATGCTGCCATAAGCAGTGGTGCTTAGCTAGCAGATGGCTCAGGAAAGGTCAAAATGCAGAGCGAGGCAGTGATTGCATTTGGTGTCCGTATTTATGGACATAGAGCCAGCAGTCCCTAGAAACTGTGCCTCAGCCGAAGAGCAGGACTAAGTGGTGGTTCGTACATTATGTGGCAAATGTGCCAGTGCACCTCTCACCTGAAGCCAAAGCATGCTTCAAGCATGGGCTTTAACATTTAAAAGCCCTGGAGGAAGAGAGATTCCTTTCAGGAAACAGAGCTTACCTCATTGCCACATTGCTGCCATCGATCACAATGGGTCTCAAGTAATCGGAAGAATCACTTTCATCTTCTCTAAACCACTTTGACCCTGGTGCAGTGCTACATGATCCACGGGCAACAAGTCTTAGCGAGGAAGGCTGAGCCTGGCTCTCTGCAGCTTGAGGTTTGCTTCCCATCCGAATCAGCTCTTTCAACACATCATCCTCCAGGGCCTCTTGGCCTAAGTTTTCCAGCACCTTGCAGATGTCCTGCTTACCATATCCCAGTTTGCAGAAAAAATCCAGTTTGCTCTTGTGCACTTCCACCTCTGTTGTAGAAACTTCTCTGGAACGTGGTGGCACTGGCTTGCTAGAAAGTGAACCAGCCAGTGCCATCTTAGCAGGCATTTACTTTCCTTTAGGTGCAGCGCTCCTGTCTTCCCAGCCCTGTCCAACAGGCATCAGCTTCAGGGAGAGAAAGATTAGAAACAGCGAAATGCAAGTGTTAAGGAAGAACATGCAGCCTCCCTTATTTGCCTAGTGCACAGCAAAGAGACTGTCTGATCAGCTGAAGGGACCGTCTGGTCTTCTCACAGCATGAAAGCATTTTTCTGCTCCACTCTTATTTATAAAAGCCCTGGCGTGTCCCATGCAATGTTTGTCACTCTCCAGGCATTATGTCAGGCAGGTGTCATTCTACTTCACCAGCCATGCAGGCTTGCCTGTACCCAGGCACACTGCCTACGTAAGTTTGCTCTGCAGCCTTATCTCGCAGGAAATGATACAAAAGCCAGAGTAAGAGGGGATTTTTCGGTTTGCTCAGTGTGGTTTGTGAGCCGCAGATAAATATCCGTTGTTGGATGAGCTCAGATGTCATAGCAACGCCTGTAGCAAATTTCATCGAGTGATTTAAGGAAATGCTTGCAAAGTGGCTGGGAACTCTCAGCTTGTTTTTGTAGTTTTTGTCTTTCCTAGTATCTGTTTGCCTGTGTGCACACAGACATACCTTACGAAATTCTGTCACTCCTCTGTTCCAGTGATGCCTGACTTTGATTCTTCTTATGTTATTTGCGATTTCATTGAGAACTTTTCTATTCAGAGAAGCTGAAGGAGATTGGTTTTTTGAAAGCAGCGGTTGGAAGCAGAAATCTGAAAAGTGGGTTTGATTTTACTTATATTTATTGCCACGAGAAACTGGTAGTTCAGAAATGAGTGTGCAGAAGTAGCAGAAAGCTGTTTGAAGCTCCTGCAGCACTGCACCAGCTACGTTTGTGCTCTACCCAGTAAATGAAGGTGAGAGTCAGGACATGTAGGCGTGCCCAGAACTGCACAACAAGCACAACAGAAGGACACACCTCTCATCCATCAAACCAAACATTTTTAGTCACTGTTGCCGTGCTTGCACCAAAGCTTCTCTTGCCACATATCTGCAAGTATTGCTGCTACCTGAATAAAAGCTGTGCCTGTTTCATCTACCCACGTGTAGTATGCAAGGGTGGTCCTCTTCCTTTCATTACTTCACTGATTCTGGTCAGCAAGTGATGAGACCAATACCCCTATGACAAACCCAGAGCCATGACCACATATACCCACCAGCTCCCCTTGGCAGTCTGCCCTGTATGCTGCAGACCTCCTGACAACTCCCAACCCAGAATTGTGCCACCCACACAAGCTCAGAAGCTAAAACCATCTGGAGGAAGGCATGGGGCTATTTGAGGTATTGTAGACAGAGAGGCATAGAGGAAGAGCCTGAATACAGCTCCTCCCCAAGGCATAAAGAGCCACTCCCCACCCCCAATTTGCATTGGGTCAGTTAATTTAAAACTGGTTATTTCAGCAGGAAACCCTGATCATTAGTTCTACCCCCACTTCATGCAACTGTGGCCTTCATTTTTCTGTGTGGCCATTCAGGAATTCTTCTGGAAGAAATCTACCACTCTATCAACAAAGTGACAAATAGCATCAGCAGAATGAAAAATATCTTAAGCATGTCATATATGTAAGGGCAAAGCAGTTACTCTGTGTATTTTTCCATCTGAACCAAAGTGTTGCTTATTTTAGCCAGCAGACTTGACTGGTTTTCCTCACAGCACAGCCCACAAGTGTAGCAGCTTTTACATCTAATCCTTGTTTTTAATTCATGGACTGAAGCTGAAAAGGTATTTGCCTCCTTATTCACTACTGAAATGCTTTCTCAGCTCTGAAATCCACTAAAGTATCTTTGTACCCAAACATAGCTGAAGCTGGCCACAGGTGGGCAAGCAATGTGCCAAACCCTGCTTCCAGATGTGTGGTCCAAGGCTCTTGACACCTAACATGTACTGCTTGGTATTTATTTGATGCCTATATCATTTTAATAAAATACTGTAAATGAAAAAAATTAGTTGCTATCTGTCTGCATGCTGAAAATTCTGAATACATGTTTTATTAGCAGTCACTATTATTTTTTTAAACCTGTACTTCTATTTTTTTAATCTCCCCACCTTTTTTTTTTTTTTTTTTTTTAAAATATCAGAGCAATTTCACACATCAGCATCACGTTGTGTTGTGTGTGTATGTTTGTCCTACGTTTTATTGGAAAGTAGATCAAGTTTAAAATTTTACCAGACAGTATTCCTGCCAGGTGCAGAGACCATGTACATCTTGCAGCCTGCACATCATAGCCCCAGCACCAGCAGCACACATGCATCATAGAATCATAGAACTGTCAGGACTGGAAGACCTCAAGGATCTTCTAGCTCCAACTCCTCTGCCATGGGCAGGGACACCTGACACTAGATCAGGTTGCTCAGCACCTCATCCAGCCTAGCCTTAAAGACCTCCAGGGATGGGGCTTCCACCACATCCCTGGGCAATCTGTTCCGGTGTCTCACCACCATCATGGTGAAAGAACTTCTGCCTAACATCCAATCTGAATCTACCCACTTCTAGTTTTACTCCACCCCCCCAGTCCTATCACTACCTGACATCCTCAGAAGTCCCTCTCCAGCTTTCCTCTAGGCCTCCTTCAGATACAGGAAGGCCACAATAAGTAGGAGGTCTCCTTGGAGCCTTCTCTTCTCCAGACTGAACAGCTCCAATTCTCTCAGTCTGTCTTCATAGGAGAGGTGCTGGATGGAGGCTGCTCACTCTGTCAGTTTTCCAGCCTCACCCTAGGATGTCCCAAGCCTGTGGTCCACACCTGCACACTTTGCACCCTGGCACACAGAGACAGCATTTTGCAAGGCTTGGCCCCTTAGCTTGGGTTGGGTTACATTGGTCAGCACATGGGAAACACTGAGCTCTGGGTTGCTGCCTGGAGCTGATACAATGCAGTATCAGCCACCAGCAGCAACATGATAGGCCTGCAAAGTTTACTACTGAATTTGTGCTTGGTCACAGACAACACCAAGGTCAACCCTCTACATAGAGAGGATTGAAGGATAGTAAAATCACCAGCTTACACCTTAGTAAAGAGTCAGTAGTCTGCCTAAGTCAGTTGGTTGTTTATAACCAGCACAAAAACAAATGTCAAGAGGAGAAATTCTGCATCACAGAGTCCAGCTTCTGCTATCATAAACAGGTTGTGGAATTCCATTCATAAACTTTACGGCCTTTGTTTTCAAACTTCTTAGATTTCCTCCTACCACTATCCACCCCCTCACTTCAGCAGACTCTGTTGGGAAGCTGCTTCCTCCACAGAGACCCAGAGTCTTCTCATTTCCAGGAAAAATTTATCCACAGGTAATCATGTGCCCACCTAGCTTAAAAAAAGACCCCTCTCTAGCTGCAGTGTTGTGTAGCCTCTTAACATACACACACACACACACACACACAGAGAAAGAGAGAGAGGGAGGAAATGGCTTTAGTCATATTTCCAAAATATTATTTTAATAGTAGTATTTTAGCTATTGAAAAAAAAAAAACCTCTAAAAAAATTAAACCTGTCAAGGTCTTTCTCTCTGTTTTATTTTTTGCCAGATCTGGAAGATTAGAATTATTTTTTTTTTTTAAGCTTTCCAAAAGAGTCATCTCATGTGACTTTAAAGAATAGGTTTTGCCTACTCCTTCCACCAGGTGTTTGTTCTGCTTGCAAACAGCCAGAGGAGGACCAAGTGCCCACGGGGGGATATGTGTGTGTGTCTGTATATATGGGGGTGGGGGTGAGGGTGTGGGGGTGTTTTCAAGAAGCACCTCCTGGTGCTCAGGGCATAGAAGACAAGAAAGACCAGCTTGACTAGGAGAGAGCTAGGGCTCCTCAAAGTCCACAAAGGCAGGGGGTAGAGTGGACATAGCCCCAGCCAAGCCTGACATGGAGCAAGTTTGGATCTTCTCTAAGCTGGGTATGCGTGCCAAGTAACACCAGGAGCACAGTAACCACTCCCAGCCACATTAGTGTTCCCTCTCACACCTTAGGTCCGGGCCACCTCTCCTTCTACCCCTGCCTCTCAGAATCATGTGTCAAAGCATGGCCTGACAGCCTATTCAAACCTATTCGAGCTGTTTCTTTGAAAGAAGGTGGGCTGCTCTGCTTTCAGAAAAGCAAGAATTTTGTGCTTTCACAAATTGGAGATGTGCACAAACTCTTAAAAGCAAGCCCGGGCGTTTGTTGTCCTGAGGACTAAGAAAACACTTGCCTTTTTCTTCCCCACCTTCCCCACTGCATTTCCCAAAAATAATATAACCAAACTCCCCAGAGAGCAATCTGCACTCGCTGACAGCCCTGTTTGCTCTGCTCCTTACCTGGCAGCTGCTCTTTCTGTGTCCCACCATTCACAAGCCAGAAGCTGGATTCGGAGCAGCACTGGGCTCACAAGGAAGTCGCCAGCCCGCGTATAGAGACTTAATGACAAAGCTGCTGTCAACCCAGCGCAAACAAGCACACTGAGCAGGTTAGAGCTCGTTCTAAAGGAAGGTTTTACTTCCTCATTTGGCTGTCCAGGCTCTCATTTAACTGTGCAGGTTGATAAACTTTNAAAAAAAAGGTTCCACATAGACCTCAGTTCTGAGTCACAGGCAAAGGTGTTAGCTAAACCCGCTCCGGCAGGGATCCACAACGCTGAGCGGTACTAAAACACCGTGTGAATTCTGAGGCAAGGGTAAAGTGAATGCTACTGAACTATTTCAGTCTCATTCCCCCTGCATCTCGCAGGTGTCTGACCTTCAGGGACATACAGGCACAGGGCAGGGGTGGGGGGAGGGAATCAACAAATCAACATTTTGCTTAGCATCTGGTATTGCAAAGCCACACTCAAACACCTCCACATCTGCGGGCACCTGCTCTGGAAGGCTGCAGTAAAATATCAAAAAGCTGCTTGTGCCTCAGTCAAAAGACTACTTCAGAGACACACAGCCTGTACACAGCAAAGACAGAGAGGCACTTCCCAGTAGAAACCTGAGGTTTTTCTTCCGCTCCTTCCTTATCTTGCTGCAAACAAATATGCTTGAAATACACTTCTAGGCAGCAGAAAGTTGCAGACTCAAGGAGGAGTCAACATCTGGAACCCTTTGGACGGTGAAGAGCAGCTCTGCAGGCACTCTGATCTTTATCCACAGGGACAGGGAGGGTGAGGGTACCCCTTTGTGGCAGGGGAGCACCTTTGCCAGTGTTGCAAGGTAGCACATCAGAGCCGGGCTACCCTTTTCTGCACAGAAATTCCCCCACTGTGGGAGGAAGCGTGGAAGCCAAAGCCTTTGTAGTGACATCCTGTTTATTCCAAAGACTGGTTGCTGGTAAGCAAGCCTCACCATCACTTCCCACCTGCTTCCAGTTGTTGGTTATGCCTTTGCATCACACCCAGGCTCTCAGAAACTCTCCGGGACCCAGGCTGCCCTGCTGCTGTGTAAAACAGTGCCCAGGCAATCTCCAGATGAAAGGGCAGTGCACTGCCTCCTCTCTTCTGCCTCCCGCACAAAATTTCAGCTGCTCCACTAAAAGCCTGGCTGTGCAGGGGAGGGGTTAGGGAAAGGGGAAAGTGTAAGAGCAGAACACCCACACCCCTGGACAAGAAAGATCTTCTTTGCTCCATTTAAACCTGCAGAATGCCACATATCTCGCCACAAGACCACCACGGAGCAGTACTAACGGAAAGAGAAAGCTGCTGCATTATTTATGACCTGGGAGAGCAACAAAGCAAAGCCTTCAGTGTTGCGTAATACTTCAGTTCTGTTCCTCCGTAAAAAAGGGGATTTTTTTTTTCCCCTACTGCATTAGTAAGAACAAACCAGCGTTTATAAAAAGAAATGGGAAGAAAATAAAAGTATTTTTTCCCTTGTCTTTCATTCGTATTGAAATAACTAAACACATTTACTGTAAAAACTCATGGGCAGTAGACTTCAACATCATTAGTATTCTAGCCAGTCAGGAAGACCCCCACTCCCTGAAATCTCTTATGAACTTTTACATAGCCAATTGCCATTTAAGAAGCAGAAGACCATGAGAAATAAAGGATCATATTTAATTTTTCAGATGATCTCAAACCCTTTTGTCCACCAGTGCTGGTAAACATTTGAGCCAAACCCCAGGCTGTGGTTTTGTAGACATTTCCTTTCCCTGCTGCACTCCCTTGTGCTGACAGGCACACAGTTTTCCTGGTGCAAAGATTTGCTGCTGCTCAATGGCATTGTTACGTTCAACAGCGAAAGAGCTGCAGTGGGAGTTTTCAGAAGAGATTATTTCCCCCCACTAATGGAAGTTCCTATGTTCAGCTGCAGACTGAGGATCTACTGGTTTCTGAAACACCTACACCTGCATCAGAAAGAACCATTATCAACCTTAAAGCAAGTTGTGGTAGGTCTTGAAGGCTACAGAGAAGGTCAAGTGTGACTTTCCTGAAGGCTCTCTGTGCAAAACCACTTTCCTGATGGTGTTAAACTTTTATATAGGGAAAAAACCCAACATTCTCTTTGAACTGGTAGTGTGGACCACCACAGGTGTCCATGTTTATGCACTTCAGCAAGATCTTTGCTTTGCTAAAGGGGACAGTCATTTACTGCACTGGCACCAGAGAAAACTGTTATTAATGACTTTCTCATCCGAAAAAGTTTTCTGCTGGGAAAAATAAAAGCCGTTGAGTGGCCATAGCATCACTGTCACTGTCGAAATTTTTCAGCCCCTAACCAGCAGAAGACAATCAGGATAAAGCAAGTGATTAAAAGAAATGCAGGTCTGTTGCCAGGAATAGTTTAAATAGTTTCTGGAATGAATATATTCTCCGTCTTGCTTCAAGCAAGAGTATCTCTCTACCACCTTTACAAGGCTTGAGTAAGACCTTTGAAGCCATAGTCTCTCAATTCATAGTCTCTCCTGATGCACTAAGAACAAGTCACTGTTACACTCCTAGTTTAAAAATACTCCTTCTTACACACTGCTAGGTAAAGTCTAGACATTTTTTGCCAGTGAAATCACCTTCCTGTTGGAGACCCTGGAAATGTTGACTTGAGCCAGGTGCCCACCACAAAAATGTACATCACCAACTAACTTACTACACTGTTAGAGTGTTGGATCAGTTATTGATGGGCAGTCATGTATTCAGTCTGGTAAGGGTCAGTATCTTTAGAAGAGGTATTTTTTACATGCTTGTCTACATTTCTTCTCTTCCCAGAACTACACAGCACTTGTGAGCACTCCCTCTGACTATGGAACAGAGAAGTCAGAGAACTGATTTCAATAGTACAGCTAACGGCAACCTCTTTTACTTCTTGGAAAATTACAATCCCATCTCAATATCTGACGAAGCTGAATCCAAACTTGGTTTTTTTTTTTCCTAAAATACCTATTTTTCTTCTGCCTTTCTATATAAAAAGGTACTGTTATTACTCAAGCATTTTCCACTGGGCTTGTAATAAAAAGTACCTTTTACAGTCAGAAAGTCCCAAACAAGTTTCAAGTTCAAAAGTTGACTGCTGTTCATCTTAAGATTACAGAAGGCTCTTGGAACCATCTTTCAGCTTCAGTGACTGCTTGGAAGACCTAGACTTTCACATGGTTTACTGATGCCTGATAATAGTGGCTTGGTCACTGAGAAAAGCCATGTTGCCAGTAACCAAATTAAGAGTTTTACATAAAAAACAAATATTTACATAAAACTTAATGCAGTTTAACATCTTCCAAGTTGCTTATGCTTCATCTGTGTGTGCAAAAGGTGATTGATAGGTGAGACATTGTCATTGTCCATGCTCTAGGAAGTTTCCAAGCTAAACCTGTCACCCTGTTTGCAGCAACATATAGGTTTTACATGGAAAAATCAGGCTGCAGAAGGGTGAGATGAACACAGGTAAGAGCTTCAACAGATCTAGAAATGCTTCTAAAACTTCTTGAAAATTCCGAATGCAACTTCTTAAATGTGCAATTAAAATGCTTGTTCAAATAAGTAGTAGTTTGGGGGTGTGCCTTGTTATGTTTTGGGTGTTTTTTAACAAGTGTAAGGAAGAAAGTAGAATTTTACCTACAGAGTTAAAGCTTCTTGTTAGGCCAGAACCAGAGCCACGTGGCCTGCTCTTTCATCCAGCCATGCATGGATCTATTCTGAACAACTCTTTCAGCAGACATCCCAAAGGAGGAGCAAACACCAAGTCACTGTGCCAAAACAGGATTTTGATGAAGAATGTTTACATTTTGCCACCTCTCTTATACATTCCAAGCACAACCTGAGTATTATATTTGGGTAGTTTGATAAATGCAGTCATGATCATTGAGAAGAACAGGAAGCCATCAGCAGAGAAGGCCAAGAGACACCAGGCAGAGCACACACTGGGATGAACGCGAGGTTATTGTGAATGCTTGCTGCATCACCCAGACTAGAATGCCAGCTACCTGTATATAAACCTTACATTACTTCTGCTGACTTGCATGATATCCATCATGGATCTCTGCTGAAAAACTCTAGCCTCTCACTTGCCTTTAGTGCTTTAAGACCAAAGCCCATCCATAACATGGTTTTGGTCAAGTCCTCCTCAAGTCTACAGAGTGCTAGAGAACTGAAGAAACTGCAATGTCTGACTACAAAACAGGTCTCTAACTTCCTCTTATTCATGAAATATAAGTTTAGAGTCTACATCATATTTTAAATTTGTTACTTTCCTTGAATTAAGGGAAATCAATAGAACACTCTAAGGAGTTGTCCTTTTTCACCTTCAGTTCCTGAAGGTGAAAGCCTAATGCATGAAGAGCTCCCCTTTAGACAGGGCTCAGCTAAGTCAAACAGTGAAGAATCTGACCTTTGTGCTGCAACATGTTCGATGTTATTCTCAACATTATTGTGTTGGTTTGAGCTAATTGGAGGATTCGAGTGAGAAATTAGACTATTGGCTGAGAGAAATAAATAGTGTGTCACTTCACCGAGTTTTACTGAGAAGACCATGGTGTGTGTATGTGTTTTCTGTTTTGTTTTGTTTTGTAACTACTACAAACACCGGAGGTCAACACTGAAACTGAGGCTGGAGGTAGAACTGATGAAAAGCAAATGAGGATAGAGAAGTGTGAGCTCTCATTAGAACAAAAGAAGTCAACCCTTCAACTCTCAGACAATAAAAGGTCCTGTCCACCCCAATCACCCTGGCAGGACAGGAAGAGCAGGAAATGTTTGTGGTTTCTGATGACCGTGTGGCTCTTTCATGTCACTTCCAAAAGAACCACATGTATGCAACCATAACTTCCGATGACTGTAGCAATAAATCCCATCTAACCCAGACTGCTCATTAGTCCTTACAAAGAGGCTGAGGGCAGACCTCATCACCTTCTACAAGTACCACAAAAGAGGCTGGAGTGATATGGGGATGGTCTTTACACATAAAACAGCTGACAGGATAACAGGAAATAGGCTCAAATTGTGCCAAGGGAGGTTCAAATTGGATACTAAGAATTTCTTCACAGCAAGGGCTATCAGGCATTGGAGCAGGCTGCACAGTGATGTGGTGGAGTCACCATCTCTGGAGGTATTTAAAAGATTTGTGGATGTGGTACTGAGGAATGTGGTTTAGCTGTGGTAGCTTAGCAGTAATGGTGGTATTGTGAGCTCTGAGTAGTTGCACTTGGTCATCTCAAAGGTCTCCTCCAACATCAACAGTTCTCTGATTCCTTGTGTATACCAGGTGAGTTGTGATCCCTGCAGCGTTAGCAGAGTAACACACAAATGCAGCCTTCTTTAGAGGTACCTCCACTTAAATACTTGCCTCCAAATAGGGAGTTTTCATGCCATCATTTAATCTTTTAATACTATTACCTAATTTTTGAATGTCCACATTTGAAAGTCTCATCTTACACAGGTGATCTTGTCAATCTGGGTGTTATTTTTAAATTTACTTTTTTTTTTTTTAATTTTTAAAGATACTGGGTGTTATTTTTTAAGCACTAAGGCATATTGAAAATCAGAAACTTGAAACCTTCTGGATGCATTTGTTTTTTAACCCTGGCCAACATGAACTGACTGCTTACTTCCATAGAGTACTCACATACACTTTTCTGTTCTTAAGCATTAACTTGTGAGAACAAAGCCATTTCTGCTGCAGAGGAGAGAGCTGAAACAGAGCTGAACACTAACCTGAAACAAGATGTTTGTTTATACAAAGTTCTGTATGTCCCAGAGGTGGCTGGGAGCTAGCTGAAGCCTAGGAACCTCTGCTGCAACTTCATGCTAAGTTATTTTCACATTGTCTCTTCCATAAGAGGATCTCTGGTTTCAGCAAGAATCCAGCTCTTTCTCAAGAATGGAGGTCTTCTTCCTCTTTTTATGCCTGTTGTTTCTTAAAAGCAGCAAAAACTCACTTGCTTCATCACAGAATCATAGAATGCACTTGTTTGGAAGAGATCCTCAAAGGTCATCTCATCCATCCACCCTGCAGTAAGCACCGATATCATCGCCACATCTTTTCCAAATGTGGGTTTTTTTTTTTCTTGTTAAAAACATTCTGTGGAGAAGAACTAAGGACAGCATAACAGGCTAATAGGAGGAGGAGGAAACAAACTACTACCTCAGCAGCACTACCCCCAATGCATTATATCATGGCCTAGAACAGTTCATCGGAAGTCTTTTTACACCAAGACTGAAGGTAGAAACTTTCTTGACTGAACATTGAGCAGTTCTCAGCCCCAGGCTCCTTGACAGATTCCTCCAGGGTAGCAAACCCTGCACTCTTGTTCAAACTCCACAAGGATGGCTCAGGCCCTTGCAAGTGTTCAGTGGCTTTTGTCAGGAGACAGTTATGGAAACCCTGGACTTCTGGTTCCATGCTTTGAAGCATGCAAAAGCTAGAAACAAGAGATTCAGCAAAAGGCAGCTTCTGAGGCAAACACAATCAGTCTTTAACAAAGCAAGGACAAGGACAGGGAAAATGCTGCTAGAAAGCACTTTCCTGTACATAATACCCTCTGTATTCCTGCTCACTTTGGCTCTGGCTATTCTCAGCATCTGTCCTGGCCTGCTTTGTTAGGACTTTGTGCCACAGCTTTAAGATCTGTCCCTTCAGTAAAGATTTTGTTTGTTGTGTATCAGCCTTCCCATGGAAGCATTTTAATCAGAAGTTCACTTTCTGCAAACAGTCCATCCAAATGCTTGAGCCAAGCACAGGTGCTGGCCCTCTGGGGCAGAGCAGACAGAGCAGCTCTTCTTGTTTGCCTTCAATTTTAGATTTAGTTTTCGTCCTGCAGATCACATTCTGATGAGGGCTATCAACCTATAATGTTTTATTACACATTACAATCAGACACTACAGTATTACAGAAAAAAATACAATGACCAAAAAGAAGAAAAAAAAAAAGTTAAATTTATTCATCAAAGCAGTTTGCCTCTGAGCCACCACACACATGTAGAGAGGAAGGGAAGACAAATACTATTTCCCATGTCTCCTAATACCCTCTGGAGAGAAACAGGGCATGCGTGTTCTTAAAATGTATGCATACTGGCTAACACTGTTTAAATGGTGAGGAGTAAGTCAGACATCTAAGAATCTGCAGCCTTTCAGTAAGACCCAAGCTCTGATAACTTGACCTGCATTCCTCTATAGATTAAGAGTTATTAACTGACCTACTTCTGCCACAAAACCTGAAAATTAATCCCATCTACAAGTTTGGTAAATACAACGCAATTTATGACTTCTGCTTTCCTGATAACTCCACTAATTAGAGTTTTCTTTCTTACCCACTCAGTGTGACCTGCCTGACACCATAGCAGCTGGATCCCTCAGAGACTAGAGGTCAGACTGGCCAAGTATCAAGTGAACCTCTATTTTAAAAGGCCCCGTCCAGCAATGCCACACAGCCAAGTGATCTGCGTATTGAAGCAAGCGAGTGCAAATGATTTGGTATGGTGCAGCACTTCTGTGGCCCTTGCACACAGCACTGCAGCACTTCAGTGCTTTTAGCCAGTGCTGTAGTGATGCCAGCAAACAGCTGACAGGAGTAAGTGCTTGATTTTAGAGGAAGCATGTAAGAGTTTTGAGTATTCCTGTACAAAAGGTATCTGCCTGCTCTGTGGCAGGAGTGTGCAGTACACATGTCTGTCTTCTCCTATCTTCTATCACACTCATTCCAACAGCTGGAATGATAATACAATCTCCTTGTAGAAAGGATGCATGTCCTGCAAATCTCTTCACAGTGCAGAATGACAATGAAATTGTTACTGCATCCCTGTACTTCCAAGCAGCTTTACACAATGTTCCTTACTGGACACTCAAACCATTTCACTTACGTGAAATACTTTATTAAAAACACCTTTCTGGAATCAAGGCTTCCTCAGACAGTCATATACTGGGAATTCATAGATATTTAAGGCCAAGCTGCCAACAAAAGGCAACTGCTTTTATCCAGTAACTGCATATCCACTTGAAAGAATGCTGGAAATTCTGGAAAAAAACATAATTTAGTTCTCTTTTCCTCATCTTTCATCTGTACTTGGACCTCTCTTTGTCTTTTGATTTCTTAGGACTTCTGCTTGCTTTTCTATCCCAGTCTCTTGCTCGGAAATCTTCTTTGTATTTGTCTTTTTGTTTGCTGTAAGTGTAGTCTCTCTCATGAGATCGGCTGCGACTTCGATGCCTGTCTTTCTTCTCACTCTTCACCCTCTCTCTACAGCGTTCTCCTTCATGTCTTCGATCAGAATCCTGTCAAAAAGAATTGGGCAGAAGTGCAGTTACAGACAAAAGGTGAAAACAGACGAAGGCATGAAGAAAACATCATCAAGCAGAGTTGGCTTCTTGGCTAAAGCTGGTACTACCCGAAACAGATTCATGATTCATCAAGATCCAATATATAATAAAGGTAACACTTGAAAAAACCTCCATTAACTATATGAAGAAGATAACTTTACAGCTTTTAACAGCATTTCTGGAAAAAAGTATGACTGCCAGGCATGCTGCTGCTTGTATTTCCTAAGCAGCTTTTGCAAAAAAAATGTTGTGTCAGGGATTCAGCTTGGATACACACAAGCTTTTAAGCTAAACTAGGATTTTGGCCTCTTACCTAAGCAATGCAAGTACGTTTATCACAGATTTTGGTTCAAGACCCACAGGCATTTCAGTGCTATCAAGAGGCCCTACACTTTTTAAGACCTACCTGTAATAATCTTTAATGGTCTAAATTCCAGAGATCAACCATCCACAGACAAAACACTTCCTTGCAGCTGTAAGTCCCCAAGAAAAGGAGAAGCCCAGCCTTTCAAGTGTACAGTCAAACAATAACACAAGGTACAGGAATTGAAATGGAAATCATGAAAAAAACCAAGAAAAATTAGTTGCTGGATGTAAAAACAAAGAAACTTCATTTACTTAAAAGAATGGTGAAAAAACTGCACCCTGAGCAGAGATTTTATGCAGAAAGGCAGTATTGAGGTGGTTCCCACAGCAATCACCACTTTCACAATTACACAGGTAACAATGAAAGGCGAGGACTACCATAAGGAACACAAAACCCCTGGATCACACACATGAATAAACACGAATTTGATCTTTATCTACATAATCAAAAATTTCTGCTACTGCTGAGTACAGTAATCTCACTAGTGTTCAAATGCTTATTCTTCATCTTTACTGTCAAACTTCATTTCAGTACAGGTCTTAAAATGTGAATCTATCGAAAGAGAACGGCACTTACAGCTATTTGTAAGAGCTGTGTGCATCCAAGTTCAGACTGATGCACAGCCACATTACTCTTGTACCTAAAAGTCTCAGTCATCATATGTTTGTACAAGTGGACAGTTTCCAAGCCCCTGTGTGGCAAAGCCTGAGTAAGCATCAGAAGACAGACACACTAGTGGTAGAGAAGAACAAGACAAAAACATTGGCCAGAAAAACAAATGGCAGGCTTGGTGCACTGCTGCCTTCTACCTGGCTTGTTGCTGAATATTCCTCCTAGCACATGAGAGAAACAGGAGAAAGGCAAAACAGCACTCAGCTGAAAAAATCTACCAAGCTAACACTGGAGACAGACTATGGACCAAGTCATGGCAGGGAAATGGTTAGTGAAGTCTTGAAAGTAAAGACAAATCATAGAATGGTCAGGGTTGGAAGTGACCTCAAAGATTGTCTAGTTCCAACCCTCCTGCCATGGGCAGGGACACCTCAACACTAGATCGGGTTGCTCAGAGCCTCACCTTGGCTGGCCTTAAAAATTGCCAGAGATGGGGCTTCTACCACCTCCCTGGGCAACCTGTTCCAGTGTCTCACCACCATTGTGGTGAAGAACTTCTTCCTAACATCCAATCTCAATCTACCCACTTCTAGTTTTGCTCCATTCCCCCTAGCCCTATCACTACCTGACACCCTAAAAAGTCCCATGCTGAATGTTACAGAAAAGGGAAACTTGCTGAAAGAATCAAAAAAAGCATGATGACCACACAGAACAATGTAAGAGATAGGTGTACAGAGTGAGTGTGAAAGTGCCATGAAAATGCTGTCACAGTAGCTACTAAGATCACAGTGTAAAGAAAAAAAAATTGCACTAATATGAATAAACTTAATTAGTTCTATAGTATAGAAAGAACTGAATCATAGTCCTCCTCCCCAAAAATAGGTTATGCTTCCCCTTAGATAAGATTTTATCCTTTTTTGATTATTTGGCACAGAAAAAAGTAAATTTTTTAAACAATCCAAATTGCAAAATTTAAAAAATATATTTTGAAATTAAATTTTTTTATGCCCTATCCCAGTCAGAAACCTGCTGTTTTACCATTGCAAGAAGAGAAAAAAAAAATCCTACTTAAAAACAGGCTCTCTCACACTGATAAATCCAGATTTCTTAGTTCAGGATCACAGCCCCTCACCAATGTGGCAGCGCAGGGCACTGCCCCACTGGAGGTTTGAATGGGGTGCGAATTGTGGCAGGGCACACCCCAGTCCACTGCCCCACGGGAGGTGTGAATGGGGCAGGAAATGGTCTTCCTCCCTCCCCACCTCTGTCAATAGGTGTGAAGTGCCTTCTCCCACCCTTCATGGGCTTGAACAGGGAGGGAACAAATCGCCTCAGTATTATATGGCAGCTGGACAGACTGGAGTCGGACTTACTCGGACCTGCATGCAGACCTGAACTGGGACCTGCACTGGGACCTGAACACAGACCTGGAGACACGAATCTTATACAGACTTTGAGCCGAACCTTGAGGAGCATCCTGGCTTCTTGCTGCAGGACTGCAGGACCTGCCTCTAACGGTAAACTGTAGCCATTCATGGGAACACCGCAGAGCACCCTGGCTTTCCCCTGCCTTGCTTCGCAATCGTGGCTTTGTGAAAGCTGTGCCTACGGTCATCTTGGACTCTGGCAGGCACTGGACTCCGGACACTGCCGTGAAAGAGACAGTCTCCCATCTGTAAGTAGGGCAAAGCTGTTTCATGCCCAAACCTTTCCAAATTTCCTGATTTCTCCTGAATTACCTGAAAAGGCATCCTTGTGAAGACTTTTCCCAACCAAATTAGAACCCAAACTTAAACCAATTTACACACAGATTGTGGGTGGGGCTTTTGGAAATTATAAAAGCTACATAATTTATAATTTCTGCCTCTTCAATCACCCCAAATCAATACAATCAATCAATGGGTAACTGATGATCACTCAATTCTTAATCCAGCACTGTGCTGGTAAGCACACATGAGGAAGGAAAGACGGAAAGAGGAAAAGACACTTCTCTAGAAGCTTGCTTTGCCAAAAGAAGTAATTTGCCAAAGAGCACTTGCAGGTAAATCATCCAGAAATACCACGAACACAGAAGTAGAATACATACATCTGCACATACACTGAGCATACTAGTTAAAAGGAGCAAAGATATACAGCCCTTTCAGAAGAAAGATGTTTTTGTCTAACTTGACCCTGAATAAGAAGAGAATAGTGTCCAATAAGCAGTAAGAGCAGGAAAATAAAACCAGAACAAAACCAGTATCTCTGCCAAAATCACATACTACAGAAACCTGGAAGAATCCCCCATGTCTCACAAAGATTGACTGGATAGGCTACACTGCTACAAAGATCCAATTACTTATAAACCAGTAAAATTCAAGGACATGAAAAACACAAAAGAAAACTGCAAAGGGAAGAAAGTCATAATATAGATCTCAAACAGAAGCACAACCTGTAGTCAAAAAAACCTACTAAACCCACATGGTAGTCCAGTATCCTGCTCCAGATCCCACATCCTGTTACCTATTAAAAGCAGTACACCCTACCACTTTGACCCTATCGAATGAAGTAAAAAACCATAAGATTAAAAAAAAAAAATTCTTAAAACATCAGCACAGTGCCTGAAGAGTCAGGAAATGGCTCTCAGACTAAGAAAAGGATGAGTAAAAATATACTACAGAAAACAAAACAGCAAGAGAGCAGAAAAACGATGCAGCATCATGGAAACTATTCAGAAAATACTCCCCTTTCAGTCACAGCTGGAGGTGCAAGCACAAACTGCAGTTTCTGTTGCCAGAACTTCCCATTATAAGACTCTGTTCTTTGGTAATTAAAATATCTGTCACACTAGGGCCTTGGGGTGGAAGTTTATATATGAAGCATGGCTACTGTGGTCTTCAGCCAGTTAGCTGAGAAAGGTCTGCTGCTGACTTGTTTTAAAATTCTTACCTCAAATATATTCTAATATTTACCAAACTAGGGAAATAGGGAAAATGTCTGGTTTTGGGGTTTTTTTTTTGCCTATACTAAGAATGCTACTACTAATTTAAAAAAATTTCCATACTGTTATGGTTTATGGTAGCCTGGTGTTCACATTGAGCATACTCCACTCAAGAACACACTTCCTTCCCCATTCTTATGTACTCCATTTCTAAATTTTTAATTTTTTTTTAAATTACCATTTTTGTATGCTCAGCATAGGATTTGTCAGCTAAGATGCCTGCAGATTTCATGTGAAAAGCACTGTCCCCAAGACATTTATAGAATCTCTAAATGAGATACATAGTATACAGAACACACTAAGAGAATGCTTAAGTATATAGAGGAAAAAAGTCTTCCCAGAAATTCATTTTCAGAGCTCCAACAGGAAACTGTGTTGCTTACCATCAGAGAATAGAAGTAAGCCTCTATCTGTGATTTTGGGCATGAGAAGGGTATGCTATTTACACCAAATGGGCAAAGCTGAGTAACAGAGAGGAAAAGCAGTAGGGAAGAAAATACTTGAACACAGCAGCAGTAAACTACAGAAAAAAAAAATAGAACAGGCTACTAAGTCACAAAAAGAGATACAAAAATATCACAGAGTAAAGCACAAGAATTTAATTCAAGAGAGATGCTGAGGTACTGAAACGCATCCAGAGAAGGGCAATGAAGCTGGTGAGGGGCCTGGAGTACAGCCCTACGAGGAGAGGTTGAGGGAGCTGGGGTTGTTTAGCCTGGAGAAGAGGCGCCTCAGGGATGACCTCATTGCTGTCTACAACTACCGGAAAGAAGGTTGTAGCCAGGCAGGGGTTGGTCTCTTCACCCAGTGACAGAAAAGGACACAATCTCAAGCTGCACCAGGGCAGGTTTAGGCTGGACATTAGAAAAAAGTTCTACACGGAAAAGAGTGATTGGCCATTGGAAAGGGCTGCCTGGGGAGGTGGTGGAGTCACTGTCCCTGGAGGTGTTTAAGAGGCTGGATGAGGCACTTAGTGGAGTCGTTTAGTTAATTAGAAGGGTCAGGTGATAAGTTGGACTCAGTGATCCTAGAGGAACATGAAAACAAACGACAGAACTATTGTCTTCAAATTATCTCCTCCACGGCCCAAATTTTACAGCACTGAGCTTGCACAGTACAGATGGCAAGCAGACCTGCATACAGATCTTACACAACTGCTTTCAAAACAGGTAAGGGAAAATTTAAGAAGATAATACAAAGAGCCTGCATATCTGACCCCATACAGCAAAAAGCCAACCTATGTTGGTTTGGCAAGAAAATGAGAAGAGGTTTACATTCATGAAATATGATCAACTACTAGTTTATGACAGACAGCATGTGAACAACAGGTTTAAAGTGCTGAAGACCTCTCACTACTTTGTAAGAGGCTACATGGCCTCTTCAGGATGTTTTGGCAAAAAAGTCTTTCAGATATGTCAAGCTTCAAAAATGAAGGAAGGTTTGGAAAGCCTCTTTCATTATCAGATACTGACATCAGCCTTCTGTATGTTAACAACCGCTGTATTCTATGGGACATTGCACGTCATGTCCTCAGTTCAATATCTGACCTTTTTTCCCTGATTTCTCTTACTAGGATAACAATAAATAGGTATAAAGTTAATGCATTAAGAGGTATGCACCTTAGATTTTTTTGTCCTCTTGTCATCCTCTTCATCTTCAGAGTGGTGGTGCTTTTTCTTCTTCTGTTTTTTAGCCGAATGTGACTGACTCGTTTGAGACTTTTCTACATCCTCATCCAGCACAAGGTCATACTTGGCACTGATGGTGTTGGTTAAGGACAGATTTGTTGCTTAGTATCAATAAACAGCAGAACATAAAAGCTCATGAAGCAAACAAACGCCTGTTTATCAGACCCAGATCTACCATGTACTTCAGTCAAAAGAGGATCCTACACATTGAGAAAAAAAAAAAGAAGAGCTGAAATGACTGAATTCTGTCCTGTCAAACAGGACAGACTTTCTTTTGTACCTGTGGATATCTGAGCAAGATATGGTCTTCTTTCTCTCATGCTCGCCACAAGTGAAATACAATCTCAAAACATGATTTAGTTACAGCTATGGTCCTATTTTGGACACAGCAAGTCTCCCCTGAAATTACTTTAAATTCTTTGTTATGACAAGTGTCATTCCAGGGCTATAGACTGCATTTACCTGCACATGGTATGAAAGTTAAACAGCACATCCCGATGCAACTAGATTCATCAAAGACTTCAGATGAAAAATGCAAAATATTTAGTTTCATCTGAAACACCAAATGGTTAAACGAAGCAGCAGCAAAACATCCATTTGTCAAATTTTAAGAATAAGAAGTCTTTATTGCATTCAAAAACTGTAATTAGCTAAAAAAATACCTCTGACCAGAAAAGGATACTCTTGCTTTGGCTTTACCTTCTCTTTCAAAGCAAGTTTTGAAGGTCTGTCACGTTCCTTTTCATACTCTTTAAAATCATCCTTGCTATACCGCCCACCTGTACACAGGAAAATATATTTCATTCACGTCAACTGAAAAAAAACCACAACCAACCAAACAAAACCAAAACCCAAACCCCTCATCTATGATTAAGTTCTGCTTAGGAATTTAAGGGCTTTTCATAACCGTAGAGACACGTGTAGCAGGATACAGTTCCAGAAAAAACACTGACATCTGGATATCAGAGTAAAAGAGAGTAGGACATGTGATATCCTGTCTTTCTCTTCCTTGTGTATCTCTCTCATTAAGGAACATGTGGCTTCCTCCTCACTCATGTTCAGAGGAGAAAACACATGAACAGCATCACAAAGCATGATTTGGCAATTGGTTTAGTCACACTTTGATTACAGGTCCCATGTCACACTACCTAAAATTCTGTAACTATGAAAGCCTGCAGACTATTCTCATTATTAAACAACTTTTACTCTGGGCTGCACAAAGAGAAACCTACAAGATAGATATTTCTTAAGAATTCAAATGGAAGACTACAACAAAAACTGTCATGTCTTGACTTAAACAGGAGTAATTTTTCATGCACTGACTTGGAAGTACCAGAGCAGAGATTCAAACTATTGTGCATCAACGTGCTGCCACCTCATGGCCATATTTAAAACTGCATGTCAGGGATCGTTACTGAAGGTGGCTCTCCCAGGTATTTTTTGGGTACCTTATGAACACAAAGGGTAACAATGTATTTACCTTTTCAATAATTAAGACAATTTAAACCTAAGTTACTCAGACAGAAGCTTTCTGTGTAATCAGTTATTACAGGATGCACTGCAGAGCATGAAACAGAACCAAAGTCAGCTCAGCTCTGAGCAGACCAAGTTGCAGTAAATTTGGATCCATGACTTGTCTAAGTTGTACACAAACAGTTGAGAGCTGACTGCGTTTTTAGGTGAAGACATGCAAGAACATCACCACTGCAATGCACAGTCCCTCTCCAGTGTTTTCATAAAACAACCAAATAACAACTCTCTCACATCATCTTTTTCCCCCTAACACATCATCAAAAATCTGAAATGGGAGTTTTTTACAGCATACAGCCTGCTATGCTATATGCCTGACCTACAGGAATTGAAAAGGGGAAATCCCTGGCCTCAACACTGACTTTTTCTTGTATGCAGCCATCTGTCACACAGTAAATAAAGAAACTAAACTAGGAAGTAACACTGTACCGGCATATTATTTCGCTAGTAAGTAATACTTAAAAACATCACCTATAAAGCTTGAGAGGAACAAATCAGGTAGTGGCAAAAATATATCTGATAATTATATTCCTGAGGATGAGATGACTTAAGACTTCTAACAACTGTTTCTCTATATATATTTACAGTTTAAAAGTCATGGCTTATTACATTGTAAGGGTCAAAGAATGGACAGTGTACCTACCTTTTCCCTTCCACTTAATCTTTGCAACAGACTGGCTAAAATCCACATGTATCCGCCTGTCATCTATAAGCACATTGTCCATTTTGAAGTAAGCCTTCTCACAGTCTTCCTCCTGATGTTATGTTCCCAGAAAATTTGAAGTAATGATTATTTCACAGGAAGCCACAGAAGACAGCAAACACAGCTTCGACTGCTTCACTGAATACTTTTTTTTTTCTAAAATAGCCTAGAGCACAGTAGTTCTGTGCCATTTCAAAAGAAGCAGTGATGCAACGTCCAAATGTCAGCATTGCAAATTATAATTCTTCAGGTCATTCTACTATTTAAGAAAACTGTTTTCCAGTGTTACGTTTTCTTTCACAGATTAGAGGTAAGTAGACACAAACAAGGAGCTATGCACCATCAAGAAAACTTTTACTATCAATCTCACAGTAAGAGCAGCAGGTTGATAAAACAAGCATCATTGACAAACCCAGTATAGGGCACTACTGTATACCCCAATCTACTTTCTTTCATACACTCCTCTCTCCTTACTGCAGCAAGTCTCCTTTTTCTCCTGGCATTCCCTTCTTTAACTCTTCAAAGTCCCAATATGGGTGATAAAAAAGGACCTGCTCCCCTCACACTGGTTTCAAGACAACCTAAGAAATGTGCATTTGTATTGCTTGATTCAATAAAGAAGGACTTAAATACCTGCTTCGCTTAGGACCTACAACTTACATAATTCAGTAAACGTTATCTAACCCACATCTGGGGATTTTGGTGGTGTTCCTTAACGGAAGTATACCAAAAATGAACTTTTAATGAGCAAAATCTACATGCAGTGTACCTAAAAGAACATACCTTTTCAAACTCAATGAAAGCGTAACAAAGTGATTCACCAGTCTTCCAGTCTCGAATTACTTCACAGCTGAAAAATTGATATGAAATTAAAATGTCAATGCTGTCAAAGCAAAGAATGCAGGACAGGCAAGCACTGTTTAGAAAGGGAGAGTAACAGTTAAAAAAAAAAAAAAAACCCAAAAAACTACAAACTACCCCCAACAACAAAAATACACCCTTGAAGGTTATTACAACACTTGATTCTGAGATTACTACTGATGTTGGGGCGTCTTGATAGAAAAAATTCATATGACATTACTTCAGTGACAATTACACAACTCACAAGTGGTTAAACACAAATCAGATCAACAGATCTAGGGATGAATTATTAAAAAAACAAAATCTATTTTCCAATGTTATTTGTTATCAAGTTCTTCTTTTCCACTAATGCAACACAAATTTCACATGCTGTTTTTCTCGGTCATTTTAAGAAAAGTTTAAACAGACATCATGTGACAAACTTCCTCTTTCTTAACAAGAACCTCCTTAGCACCTATCTTTTTATAAAGCAGTTTACTGGGCAAAAACGAGAAGCCTGAAATACCAAATCAGTAGACACAAAATGGCAACAGCACAGCACTGCATCAGTATTACCAAACTCTTGTACACAACATGAGAATCCTGACTACACAATGTTGAAGGAAGTCAAACAGGCCACAAATGCAGGAAATGTGGTATGAAGTTGAAACTTGATAAGGTGAGACCTACCCCAAGTGTAGGTAGGAAGTGACAAAGCACAGTTAGGATACACAATCCAAAATACTATCTGGGTTGACGAAAAGCTCAAAATGAGCCAACAGTGTGCGTGCGTGGCCCAGGCAGCCAACCATGCCCTGGGCTGCATCAAGAACAGTGTGGCCAGCAGGGCAAGGGAGGGGATAAAATCCTAATTGTGCATTGTAGAATGAATTTGATAGCAAAGCAGAGCATACCACTGTGCCAGTGTAGATCTGTAATTTCTTTAATGCCAGGTGCAGTTCTGGTTATGTCATATTGAGATGAAAACAAAAGAACAGAAAAAAATGATGAAATAATGCAAAAAAGGTAGGGAAAATTTCTCGACAAAGCATGAGTATATGGGCTAGTACTCCTAACAAGGGAAGCATGACTTTGGAATGTTGGATAGTATGGTAGTTTGAGGGGGTGCCAGGTTCCCTTAAGACCACAGAGACAAAGTCCCATCCCAGGGGACAGACCTGGGCATTGCCATAAATCGTAATTTTGTTCTTCAATGCCATCATCCCACTATCACTTTATAAGTGGGTACCAAAGTCAAATCTTTCTCTTTTCTCCCTTCCTTTCCACTCTCTGGAGGGAGTCTTATCTGGGTTAACTATGGAGGAGCAACTTGTCTGAGGCCTCCAAAGCCACAGCGAATTTCCAGCTGCACAAGCATGGCCTGCCTGGGCCTAACAGGAGACAATGGTGGAGGGGGCAGAGAAAACAAGCACTGAGGTTTTGGTGGTTTAGCCTGTTGGGGAAGATTTTGGAGGAATTCTCATGTATTCTGTATTAGATGCCAAGGATTTAGGTATTCCATATCTTTTCCTGTACATCTTTCAATACACTTGTCTGTATGCCTCACCAATTCAGCAAGAGTGTTTTTATTTTACTGCCTTAAAAAAAAATAAAGTAAAAGAATCAAATCTGTCCACTCAAACAAAAATGTAGACAGACAGAGAGGTGCACAAAATCAGGCTTCACTGCCCGTCATTCCTCCAGTAGTAGGAGGAATTAACTGAAAATGCTATGTTCAAAACTGAAAAAGACAGCAGTCATGAGGAACACCTGTTAACAAGAACTATATGGAATATCAGATACGTTTGCTGCTTTATACCAAACTACACATACTTCTGTGTAAAAGAAAAACACAGAGTGTATCTAGCTCACATAGACAAAAACTGCTGAAAGGAGAGACAGGATGCGGGGCTGGGGAAAGTATCACATGCTTTCTTTGTTCCCACACTTTTCTAGGCTTTCACTTTAAAGAGCTGCTAGGATAGGATAATCACCTAGATAGACTTCACTTTTTATCACCACTGATGTAGTCTCTATTCAAGCACACACAGCCGCAGCATGAATCTCCAGAGATGCCACAATACTAATTAACAGTCAAACCCAAACAGACTGGGAATCAAGTTCAGTATTAACAAAGAAGGTTTTCTTTTGTATTTTACAATAATTACCTTTTAATGGGACCAAATCGTGAAAATATTATCTCTAGGTCTTCATCTGTGGTCACAGGATTCAGTTTACAAACAAACAGCACATTTTCTGGTGGCTTGATCTCTGCATCTGGTAAGTCCCCTACCTGTGGCATACAGTAAAAGACTTTCTTCAGTTCTGTCTAAAGTTCTCTACATTTTATTCGGTAGTTTGGGAAGTTCCCTGCCCTCTCCCCGCCCCCAACCCAGACTAGGCTCAGCCAGCTGGAAGTTAATTAATGAAGCTTTATATTCACAGCTTTGCACAATATACAAGCAGATATTCAGATATATACAGTAAAGAGGTAATAGAGAAACACTGCACCCCTCCCAGAGATCAGAATCCCCAAGAGGTGTTCCCAACCACTCTTCCACATTCCCCCCACCACCCAGTCTTATTCCAGTATCTGGAGGATCAGCCAGGGGAGTTAAAAGCAGAAAATTAGTTAGTTGAGTTACACAGATCCAGCTAGAAGCCAGGGAGAGAGAGATCAGTAGCCAGAGCGAGACCCTGAGTAGCTCTGCCTTATCTATGTTTTGGTTCTTGCTTTTGTATGTCTCAGGAAACGAATGAGTGAAGGAGACATCACAAATGTTTTCCTTTCTCAGCCTATAATCTAATTACTCATTAAAATACTCCAATTAGCCCCAAACCAGCACACACAAGCACACCCAGAACACATCTTCTGAATAATCTTGGATGCATTTGTATAAAAAAAAAATAAATCAGAAATTACCATAATATTCTTCTTACTTGATGTCATAAAACTGATTTCCATAATAAATAAAAATTATGATCTATTTGCAATTTCACCACTGGGCCTTCATTAGAGTAAAAAACACTTTCTACTTTGCTTTCCATATACCTAACATAAATATACAGCTCTAAAATGCAAAAAGTGTACTTTCAGAGACACTGCTATGAAAATAAAAACAGACTGGATCCATTCCTCAGTCTTTCTCTGTACCCAAAATAAACTCACCTTTCCTTGAGATCTGGCAACAGCTAATATAAGCTAACATTTAAGATAGTTTGATAGCAAATTAAATTACAGAATGAAACACAAAACCCCCCACCAGTGCCTGCTGTTGAACTGTAGCACTTGTTTTCAAAACCTGAACAAAAAAATTAAATCTTTTGAGGCTTTTAATTAAAATGCTAACAAAAAGGCAACACAGATTAGTTTGTTTGCAGAAAGAACCAAAATAACAAAAGAAGTAGATACCACAAAAGAACACAAAGAGTTTAAGCAGGGTAGTCCCAGAGAAGTTTACTGTTTTGACAAAATGTCAGTGAAACTAATAGCTGGGATTTCTCACATTAGTAAAACAAGCTGTAGATTTACTTTTATCTCTTCAGCTTATGTAACATAGCTCCCTATTGCATACTACCAGGCAATACTCGCTGCATTGGCTCACATACCCCACTTTGCCTTTTTTAGCTAACCTTGACTTTTGGGAAAAGATTATGACAAATCAGCTCACTTCTTTTCCACACATGCTACACTTTTCCAGGATTACAGATACTCAGCAGCATATTACGTGTGTTATGTTTTTGAATTGGATGCATTTCTATTAAGTTTTTATAAAGCCTCCACTTGTCCATTTTTTGTCCTGACTTTGAAAATGAATTATCACCAGTATCATCAGAAAACTGCCTACAGTGCTCAAGCTCTATCCTTTTGCTGTACCACAGATGTTAGACAACACAGATTCTGAGTCATGACATCATCATCAGACAACTAGCTTCAAGATAAATAGTACTCATTCTCCTAGACTAAATATAATATGTAAATACAGAAAGACATTCACCATTTCCAGAAGAATGGCACGAGTTTTTGCTTCTTTTTCTGCATTAACTTCTTCTATTTCATCTACAGACAGTCCTTTCAAGTCATCAATTTCTTCATCTGCTCCTATTCTGCCACTCTGAAAAATGAAAGAAAACATTATTTATCACCAAGCGACAGTCATCTTCATTTCCCAAATACCACTTGGATGACCCCTCCCTTCACAATGTGAAAAATGCTTATGCATGGTGTCTCTGCAGAACTGAGCTTCCATTCTGTTCTTCCCAGTTTAAGATTTCCTAAGAAGCTGCCATAAACACTTACATCTAGCTGCTCCTTGGTAGGTTCTGGTGAGCGATCAGGAATAGATAAGCCGGGTGGATCTTCAAAAGGATCATCTAAAATTACCGTATGATTTATCCTTAGAGAAAACAAAATCAAGACCAATATCAGCTACATGCAAACAAAACTCTCTTTACCCACATAACAGGAAACCAGCCATGATTCTCAGTTACATCCCAACATGCTGCATGCTTCTAAACACCAGTATGAATGCTTTTGCAAAGGCAACACAGTAGCATGTTTTCTTACATAGCTGATTATTTTATTCTGCTTATTTTAATCACAGTACTGGAAGAATAAAAGAGTGTTTAAGATACTATGTACAGGTCACCTGACACAGCTAGTTTCCAAAAAATATTAATTTGTTTAATTATGATTGATTTCTCAAAAAAGGAATTTAAAATCAGTCACACCTGATATCTTGATATGGGATAAAATCCTTATCTACAAAGCTTTCGTTAATTGTCTTCAATACATCCAGGCCTTCTGTCACTTCTCCAAATACTGTATGCACACCATCAAGGTAATCCAAGTTTTCCCCTGTAGTAATAAGAAACTACGGAAGAAGATAAAAAACAGTAAACAGAAAAATTCAGGGCTTGAGTTCTACCTTAGGAGAGATAAAACTCTCACTGAAATCAGTGGGGAAAAATAAATCAGCCTCTTCCTGACTTCTGCAGGAGAAGATTAGTCTTCTTCCAACTCACAGCCAGGAAGACAGGTTTCTCACACAAGTCCCCCTCTGCACAAGCTTGTAGCTGTGTCTTACTAGGCCCTTCTTTGAATTGGTCTGACTCAGTAATCTGGCAGAAAACCAGACCAGCTAAAGAAGAGGAGGCAGTCATCATGCTTGGTAGGTTTCTCAGGCAAAATCATCAAAGTTGTGACAGCTGATAAAAGGCAAAGGACAGAAACAACAAGGCTACCACCAATCTGGGCAGCACTGAGCTGTGAGCTAAGGTCAATACACCTGCTGGTCAGACTCCATTCAGCAGGTGCATTTTCAAAATCTTGGCAATTTCAAAATAGCCATTTCATAAACACAATGCAGGGAAACAGCACAACTGATTCCATATATTACAAGCTCTAGCTGGAATAAAACTAGAGCTTTCTTCAAATTGCTTTGATTATTAAAAAAGCATCACTTTCATGCATTTAAAGAATATTTATATAAGAAGTGAGGCATTTTAATATTTAAAAGTGACTGTGCATTTGAAATAATGATTTAAAAATAATTCTATGAGATTAGAACCTTAAATATACCTATGGCAAAAGATGAACAGAGAACGGTAAAGGGAATAACACCACTTACATAAAACTGATTTGTAACAGTAATGGGATAAAACTGTAAATTTATACTGTATTTTTGAAGCACACATACAGGTAACCATGCAGAGGAAACTGTGTATGATATCAGCTTCCAAACTAACATGAAGTTATGGCTAGGAAGTTTGAAGATTATTTCAAATCTCATTTCCTTACTTTTCACTTCCACAGGATATTTTCATGCTCATTCTATGGGTTAGCAAAATCACATGAAGGTATTAACATAAATTAATAAAAGAAAAAAAAAATTAAGAGGACTGAATCGAAACAAGAACAACAGAAATTATAAAATTAATCTAGGACACTGTGCAAAACACTTACGAACACTATGAACCATGTTTTACGTGCCTTTTTATCACACTACAAGATGATGCTATCAAGATGACATTATTGTTATGTCTCTCTTGTAAATTCAAGGAGTTTTCATTTCAGTTACTTAGACATGTACCAAGGCTTTTTCAACATTGGATGCTGACCTGTGATCCATGCTGATCATTCCCATTGTTCACCATTGATACAGTTCCTTTCTTCTTGTGCTTAATTCTTGGCACTTTTTCTGCCTCAAAAAATCTAGCTTGATCACCATACAGTTGACTGAAAATATATGTAACAAATATGGCACAAGTTAAAAATGCTCTAAAACAGTAATTTTTTTTTACATTGGCATTTTAATAAAACCAGGATATCTGCTGCATTCATGCATTTTTATGGACCTGTATTCTCAAAGAATTAACTTTCTTTTACAGGGAACAATTGATTTTTCTCTGAGGCATTTCAGGAAGGCTTTTTTTTGGGTGAGGTGTATATGTAAGTTTTTTAATGTAGCCTACGACACTTTTCTAAGACAGGAAGAGAACACAAATTTTAATAAGTAGGTTTGACAAAAAAAAAAGTTAATCTACAGTTAAAAACTCAGTATTTTTCCTAAAACAACAGAAACTCCAATTTCATGGACTTTAGCAGTAAAGAACACACAAAAAACCCAAACTGCCATTCTCCATGCTAGTAGCAGAACAGAATCCGCCACTATCATACAATGG
This sequence comes from Psilopogon haemacephalus, assembly GCA_013396835.1. Taxonomy (NCBI): domain Eukaryota; kingdom Metazoa; phylum Chordata; class Aves; order Piciformes; family Megalaimidae; genus Psilopogon; species Psilopogon haemacephalus. Next base: position 760,413 of record VWZI01013307.1, on the reverse strand, counting down.
TTTGGGTTGGAAGGGACTCTAAAGATCATTTAGTTTCAACCCCCCCACCATGAGCAGGGACACCTTCCACTGGACCAGGTTGTTCAAGGCCCTTTCTAATCTGGCCTTGCATATCTTCAGGGAGATGCCTTCCATAATTCTCCTAGGCAACCAGTCCCAGTGTCTCACCACTCTTACTGCAAATAATTTCTTTCTAATATCCAGTCTAAATCTACTCTCCTCCAGCTTAAATCTATTCCCTCTCATCCTATCACAACAAGCCCTTGTAAAACATCCCTTCCCATCACACTGAGTTTCCCTATCTGCCATACCAATAAGCCTCAAAGACCAACTATCTTCCCATATGCAGAAACATCTTGGGTCTGGCAAGACTTCATCTGATAAGCACAATTATACTGCTTCCAGGAACAGCAAAGTCATGATCCACAGATCCATGTGTTCAAGGTTTCATATTTAAGAGGTTTAACTACAAGGTAGACTTAGAGAAGTCAATACTGGAGACCAGTGACAAGTGACTTCCCTCAGGGGTCAGTGCAGGCATCAGTGCTGTTTAACATCTTTCTCAGTGACACAGACAGAGGAATCGAGTGCACCCTCAGCAAGTTTGCAGATGACACCAAGCTGTGTGGCACAGTCGACTTGCTGGAGGGCAGGGATCCATCCAGAGGGACCTGGACAGACTGGAGAGGTGGGCCCAGGCCAATCTCATGAATTTCAACAAGGCCAAGTGGAAGGTCCTGCACCTGGGTCAGCGCAATCCCAAGCACAAATCCAGGCTGGGTGGCAAATGGCTGGAGAGCAGCTCTGAGGAAAAGGACCTGGGGGTCTGGGTTGAGGAAAAGCTCAACATGAGCTGACAGTGTGCACAGGCGGCTCAGACAGCAATTGTGTGCTGGGCTGCATTAAGAGAAGCATTACCAGCAGGCTCCCACCTGGAGTATTGTGTATAGTTCTAGAGCCCCCAACACAAGGACATGGAACTGTTGGAGCAAGTCCAGAGGAGAGCCATGAAGATGATCAGAGGGCTGGAGAACCTCTGTTATGAGGACAGGCTCCAAGAGTTGGGGCTCTTCAGCCTGGAGAAGAGAAGGCTTCGAGGAGACCTTATAGTAGCCTTCCAGCATCTGAAGGGGGCCTACAGGAGGGCTGGGGAGGGACTATTCACAAGGTCTTGTAATGACATGACAAGGGGTAATGGGTTCAAACTGGCAGAAGGGAGATTTAAACAGGATGTTAGGAGGAAGTTCTTTACGGTGAGGGTGGTGAGACACTGGAATGGGTTGCCCATGGAGGTTGTGGCTGCTCCCTCCCTGGAGATGTTCAAGGCCAGGTTGGATGAGGCCTTGAACGACTTTTTCTAGTGGGAGGTGTCCCTGTCTATGGCAGGGGGTTGGAGCTGGATCATCTTTGAGGTCTCTTCTCACCTAAACCATTCTATGATTCTATCTAGCAACACTGTTCAAACTGTTCAGGTAAAAAAAAAAAAAAAAAAAAAAAGAACGTCCAAAAGCAGCACAGGTGTTAAAAAAGTATTTAGGTATGCCAAAGAATATCATGAATCAACATTTTTACTTCCCATCAGGAATTCTACCCCAAAAGAGTTGAAGACAATCTAATTGGGAACCCTGCACAATTACCCCATCAATTAAGTCACGCAAACATTTTACTTACCAAAATATGGATTCCCCTCCACGGCCAGTTCCCATAGGGTCACCAGTTTGTATAATAAAATCTCTCTGTCACAAATCAGAATACATAAGATATTGCTTTTATGTTTGTAACTTTTAAAGAAAAAACACCCACCAAACAAAAAAAAAAAACCCAAACCAACAACACAAGGAATTGAGAATACTCACCTGTACATTATAAATAAGACAATAGTTGTAGTACTTGACTTTGCAAAGCTTCAGAAAATTCAGACAAGCTGTAACAAATTGTACCAATATTTAGTAAAGAAAATCCCATATAAAGTAAGCAGAAACATAACAGAGTTTCATGTACAGAAGAGCAGTTTTGTAGCACACTGCGTTCAAACTTAGAATCACAGAATCAGTCAGGGTTGGAAGGGACCACAAGGATCATCTAGTTCCAACCCCCCTGCCATGGGCAGGGACACCCTACCCTAGATCAGGCTGGCCACAGCCTCACCCAGCCTGGCCTTAAATACCTCCGGGGATGTGGCCCCAACCACCCCCCTGGGCAACCCATTCCAGGGTCTCACCACTCGTATGGTGAAAAACTTCTCCTCACATCCAACCTGAATCTCCCCACCTCCACCTCTGCTCCATCCCCCTAGTCCTGTCACCACCCGATAGCCTAAAAAGTCCCTCCTCAGATTTTTTGTAGGCCCCCTTCAGATACTGGAAGGCCACAAGAAGGTCACCTCGGAGCCTCCTCTTCTCCAGACTGAACAGCCCAAACTCTTTCAATCTGTCCTCATAGGAGAGGTGCTGCAGCCCTCTGAACATCCTCGTGGCCCTTCTCTGGACACACTCCAGCATGTCCACATCCCTCTTGTAATAGGGGCTCCAGAACTGGATGCAGTACTCCAGGTGGGGTACAACCAGGGCGGAGTAGAGGGGGAGAATCACCTCCCTCGACCTGCTGGCCACACTTCTCCTGATGCAGCCCAGCATCTGGTTGGCTTTCTGGGCTGCAAGTGCACACTGCTGGCTCATGTTGAGCTTCTTGTCAACCAGCACCCCCAAGTCTTTCTCCTCAGGGTTTCTCTCCAGCCAGTCACTGCCCAGCCTGTACTTGTGCTTGGGGTTGCCTCCACCCAGATGCAGTGTACAACCTTACAAGTTACAACCTTAAAGGCTTCAAAAAACGCTCTAAGGAAAGGTAACTCTGTCTCCCTTCCTAAAGCCTATTGATTCAAAGAACCCTAAATACAGCTAGTTAGAGGGAAATCCACTTTTTCTTTTTTTTTTTCCTCTCACCAGTTTCTTTCCAAATACTTACGAATACCACAGTTACTTTTTGGTTCAGAATATATTAATTTGTTCAATTCCTTAAATAAATTATTACATTTAAAGTATATTAAAAAAAAAAACAAAACAACACAAACCAAATCTTCCCAACAAGAACTGACGATTCTAAGTATTTCAGTTACATGTGTACAAGCTGCCCAGGGAGCCCGCTGACGGCCACAGGAAACCGGCACTCGTTTGTAGCTAATGGCAGGACTGAGGCCCGAGGTGAGGCAGGGAAGCACAAGGCGGGAGAAGGTGGCCTGTCGACCGAAGCCACCATCTGAAGCTCCTTTCCTCAGGCAGCCGTGCCGGCAGCTACACCTCAAGTTGCTGTAGTCCCCTTAAAAGGCTGCAAGGGTCGCGGCCGGGGTGCCCCCGGGCAGCTCTGAGGAAAGCCTGCGGCCGCGGAAGCATGGAGGAAGAGTCCACCTTATACCCCGAATGGTGAGAAAAGCTGGGAAGGCTTCGCAGCTTCCAGAGCCGCTTCCTCCCCTAGTGCCCCAGAGCCAGCCATGAGCAGGGCCGGCCGGTTCAAAAGCGACACCTCCCGAGCCCTCTGGCTCCATCCGGCCATCTACGGGCCCCCAGCCCATAGGCTACTTTATTCCGAGCTTCCACCTGCCCGCGCCAGGGGCAAAACCGCGGCCTGCCGCCGGCCGTGCCCTGCTCAGCTCCTACCGCGGGGCCGCTCCTCCGTGTACAGGTCGATTACTATGTCGCCCAGCGTAGTCTCCAGGAGCACGGCCATGGCTGACACCTTCCTCCGCACGACGGCGCGGCCTGACGGCGCTGCACCGCCCTCTGCCGGCGCGGAGGATGAGCTGGCGCCGAGGCAGCTCGGCTCTACCGCCCGCTGGCAGGCAGCGAGCTATGGGGAGACGGTTCTCCAGGGAGCCCTGTCAGGTGCCATGAAGGTGCAGAGAGAGCTTCCCACTGCGAACGCCGCTTCTTCTAAGGTTGCATCCTCTCATAAGGCCTTCGGTCTGGCCAGCCGGCCCTCGAAAGCTGCCCCCTTTCGTGCTGCACTTTTCTCAGCGTGAAACGAAGTGCAAGCCGAGCACAGCAAGCGAGCCCGCTTCCCCATTCCTCACCAGCCCTCAGGCCACAGGAAAATAGGGAGTGGCTGCAGCAGCACGCTGCAACCCGACCGCGGGGACAGGGCGGGAGGCAGCGAGACGGGCCCCTTCCTGAGGGGGACGCGGGATAAACGGAGGAACTGCCACCCTGCTACCAAAGCAGCCTGCGTGTTCAGGGTAAGCCGTTCTTTCAGACGGCATCCTGTAACAATGAAGAGAGGGACTTCTAATCGAGGTGTCCTTGAGAGTTGAAGCATCCTAGACAAACACGTCAAAAGTGTTACTGAATAACGTTGTCCAGGTTCTGGCTCGAGAAGAGTGTCCTAGACTAATCTGGCCTCATCATAATGTTAAACCCCACACTTTTCTGGCTGGAAAACCTCTGCCCGAAATAAACCGCTCACCCTAGGAGCGCGCGTAGCGAGCTCAGGAGACTCTGGACCTTTAACGGGAAGCGAGCGAGAGACCAGCCAACGGATAATTGGCAGGTGCTGACGTGAGGCGTAGCTAATACATTTAACTGCATAAATATCTGACGCGAAGTTCAGCTGCGGCGTTAGCTAGCTTCTAGCACCCAAGCTTTGCACAACTTTGTAGTGAACTAGTGTTGGCTTTCTGAACCGTCTACAGTTTTCGGTAGCACCCCCAGGAGCCGGCTCCTGTGACAAAGAACGCCGTCTGAGGCTAATCGTGCAGCTTTTGAGCGTGCTTACTGAGAGATGCATGTGCTTATTCTACATAGTTATTAATTAGGGCGTTATAAAACAAGAGTTCAAATGTTTGCCTTTAGTAAATACAGCAGTCACAACGCAACCTGTAGCACTGTGTGTGACACTGAAAGGACAGACAAGTAAACAGAATTTATTCCCTTCCAGTAGATGCCATACCATGTCAGGTTTACGTACTACAGCTGAACTAATCTAGTGGTTCCTTGACTTCAAATGAGGGATTCTGCTCCTCTGCACGTGTCAGTCTACATTGTTGTGACCTCTTTCCAAATCATGCTTTGGTACCCATCACACAGTGAGTTAATTCAAGTTTCCAATCAATTTTTAAATTGCTGAGTTTGCATTCTGCCAGGTTAGTGAACTGATTTGCCACAGTAAAAAGGAACCAGTGAAGCAGAAGCACGCAAATAGGAATATACAACTGACAGTCCACAGGTGCACGTAAGTGCAGGATCTCCTCTTTAGGCAGTAATAAAAGTAGTATCACATCCTCACATTATATAACAGCACCTTTATAAATAGCCCAGCAGTATGCAGGTCCTGGCACCATAATCTGCACTGCTCCATAATGTACCAGTTTTCAAAGCTGCTTGTGCTATCATGTGTGTTCTGCAGTGCTCCATTCATTTTGTGAGCTTATTGCCAATCTGTATGGCAATCTGAATTGATTCAAGGCTGTTTTAAGCCCTCCTGTAAGGCAGTTATCAACAGAAGCACAATAGTACACATTACATTTAATGCTCCCTCCCTGGAGGTGTTCAAAGCCAGGTTGGATGAGGCCTTGGGCAACCTGTTCTAGTGGGAGGTGTCCCTGCCTATGGGGGGGGGGTTTGGAACTAAATGATCTTTGAGGTCACTTCTAACCTAAACCATTCCCTCATTCTATGATTCTATGAATACTCTGAAACTTCAAGAGGGATGTAAACAGTGCATCAGGTTTTTTGTATGGGCTGACTGAAGTTTTTAATTATTTACTTGCTACTTTAAGAACTCTTAATTTGTGCTCCAGTAAGGCAGCATAACACTAACTTAGGTCAGGCTTTTGTAATTATTTTTAGTAATAAAAGAATTTAAATCATAATTTAATTAATCTGTATATTTCCTTTTGACGTCTAATAACCCATGCCTGTAATAAAGGTTCAAAGTTAAAAATCACAGAAATATAGAATGGTGTGGGTTGGAAGAGACCTTAAAGATCACATAGTTCCAATCTCCCTGACATGGGCAGGAACCTACCACAAAACCCAGGTTGCTCAAAGTCCTGCCTGGCTTGGCCTTGAACACCTCCAGAGAGAAGACATCCACAACTTCTCTGGGCAACCTGTTCCAGTGTCTCATTACCCTCACTGTAAATAATTTCTTCCTAATATCCAGTCTAAATCTACCTCCTCAAGCTTAAATCCATTCCCTCTCATCCTATCACAAGAAGTCCTTAAAAAGCCCATCCCCAGCTTTCTTGTAGGCACCTTTCAGATACCAGAAAGCCACTATAAGGTCTCCTGAAGTCTTTCTTGTTACCCATGTGCAATATTCGTGTCCCTCTGTGCAGTCGTGTCCTGTAACCAGTCCCCTCCCTTTCCTGCAGACCTTCACATGACTTGGACACATCCTATTTCAAATCTTCTTAAACATATTTAATGACTCAATATATGCATTGAACTTAAGCATTTGGCAAACTTGTGATTTCTTTATAATTCAAAAGTGAAAATCAAGCATTCTCACCCTATGCCCGCCTTCTCTTGATATTTATCATACCAAGTGAGATAATCCAGCCCTTCCTAAGTCAAGCTAGAAGGAATCAAAGACCATGATCCTGACTCAGTATATCAAACAAGAAGTCCTGATACCAAAGTACTAAGAACTCTGCACACAACACCTTGGCCTATGTTCTGTCAGCATGCAAGGACTAGCTTGACAAAAGAAGGTCAAGGCAACATGAGGTTTGTGCCAGATTAAACCAACAGAATAAAGATTTACAGTTCTCACAGAATGGCTTTTCATGGTCACTTTAAGAAGTCATAAACATAATTTCCACTTTAAATATAAATCCACTGAAATACAGCACATCAGGCACATTCAAGCTGTAGCCAGCCTCTGTACAGAATATTTTAAAATGTTACATATTTGAATAATTGCAAATGTCAGGATATCTATACAAAATATTTCTAAATGTTACATATTTGAATAATTGCAAATGTCAGGACATCTTCACCAGTGTTGGAGCTGAAAGGTAAAGCCCTCATGCTCCCAGCCTGTCCCAGCACTGAGTAGTTACTGCTCATACAAGAACTAATCACTTGTGAAACTGATGGCAAGTTATTTAATTATTGTGATGAATGTTATTATTTCCATCAAATAAAAGTGTTATGTTGTGCTGTGAGACCAATGAAAGGGCTGAAATTTGAGGAAAAACAGAATTGTGCTGAAAGAATTTTTAGTGCATATTTTTTGCAGTTTTAATTAAAATGGGATTGAAAAAAAGGGGATTTGAAGACTGGGAGAAAAATGAACGAATGATGGAAATGAAAATGGAGGGGAAGCATTGCTTCATAGATAGTTTACTAGCCAGCTTGCAAAAAGAAACAGTTGAAAAGGAACTGGAACTCTTGTCAATTCACTGGCTGAATTCCTTGAGATCAGCTGGGAACTCAGACTATATTTTGCTCAGTTTATAAATTGTGCAGTTCAGAGATCTTTGCTTCCTTGCATATTTACACACTGATACCATTAATTATTGCACCTCAAGTATGTTTTGTAGACATTTTAATAATAAATCTAACACACAAATCACTGTAGTACTGCAGCTTGTGTTTGTTCATCCAGGATTTAACCATCCTCTTGCGAGGTAACCTCCACCCTGATTTATGCACAGAGTGCAACTTTATAGTTACAGATTTAGGTAATTTGAACTTTCACCACCACGTGCAAATGACTGCAAGTACTGACATGAGCTATGTTTTTGTAGACTCTTATGCACCCCTTACAAGATTCATCAAAATGTTTTGTGGGAGACCTGATGCACCATGTAATTTTCTGCCTTGTGAGACAGCACCATGAGCAGACCTTTTTACCTATTTCATTTTGCCAAACAACAACAACAAAATCTTAAGGACAGTTGTAAGAGAAACTAGGTAAACTATATGATGGTAATGACAGGTAGTAGAGATTAAGACATGAGGGGTTTTATTCTTTCTTCCACTATTGAGTTTTGTGATTATGGAAAAAGCAGTTCATCAGCTTTATTTTTATCTAATCTCTAAAATAGTACTAACTACTTGTAATAAATTATTTAGGGATGAAATATTGCAAAATTTCACATAATACGTGATCCTCTTAGGTCACATTTTCTAATGCCTTGTATCTGGTACCAGATGTTTTTAACTTGTAAATGCAAACCACATATAAAATACTAATTTTCCGTGGGTTTTATGATTTCTGTTCACTATCAACCAAGTGGGAATCATAGAGTAACGTAAAATCAGGGTACAGAACACTTCAACAAGACATCTAATACGTTGCCTTGCTCTGGCTATATTAAGCCCTCAGGTAAGTTGTTTGCTGCTGTTACTTTTAGATTTTTTCCCCCTTTGCTAACAGATAGAAGCACTCTTTCTTGTTGCTGACACATCACTTTTTATCTTCGCATCCACCAGAGACTTGGAGATCCAGGCTGTTTCCTTTCTCTTTGCCTGAGACTTTAATGGTTTTGACTGCCCATTTTTTCCCTCCATTTTCTCTCTAGCTCTGTAAAATTTCATTATGTGCTTTCTTCCTTTAGGACGACGCTTTCTGCTCTCCCCCGGAGTATGGTGCCTTAGCTTTCAGGAAACTTTTCTTGACGTGTGGTGCTCAAACTCAGGCTGGAATGACTCCTGGCAGGTGACCCTTGCCATTTATACACACAGTAGGAGAACAACCGCAGGTGTCTTATGTGCGGGAACGAACGAGGGTGGTTTGAGGAACGTATGTTGGCCATCTCATATATACCAGTAATTGTTTACATTAGCTATATAGGTAATTCTCTTATCACGCAAAGTGCTTTCGAAGGTTGTCATCATCTGTTAACGGTACCCGGCATGCGTAGGAGAGACGCGTGTCCGCAGCTTACTCTGCAAAGTCCAGTTCGGCATCTGCCCGCGACGGCGGAAGAGGGGCAGTGTTGGGCCGGACAGGGGCGGGGTAGGACCGGACAGGGGCAGGGACAGCCCTAAGGCTAGGGCTAAGGCTAGGGCCGGGGTAGGACCGGACAGGGGCAGGGACAGCCCTAAGGCTAGGGCTAAGGCTAGGGCCGGGGTAGGACCGGACAGGGGCAGGGACAGCCCTAAGGCTAGGGCTAAGGCTAGGGCCGGGGTAGGACCGGACAGGGGCAGGGACAGCCCTAAGGCTAGGGCTAAGGCTAGGGCCGGCAGCGTCGCTGGGCAGCTGTCGCAGGAGGGCACAAATGCAGCTGTCTCTTTCGCTAAACTTTTGCCCCTCTTCCGAAGGAAGGTCATTCCGGAGCCGCCACTCGGCCCCAGCGGGCATTGTGGCGCGGGCCAGGGGAAGAGCCGGTACAACGGCCCGAGGGCTGTGCCGTGCCCTCGGCCGGCGGGCGGAGAGGAAAGGAGCAAGTCGCTGCAGACCGCCGGGGGGCTGGCCGTCCCGGCCCCTTCCCGCCCCCGCTTCCCCCCAGCCCCGCCCTCTGCCGCCTCCGCCGCTTGTTGATGTTTCACTTTGTGTTAATTCCCAGGTCGCAAGATGGAGGCGGCGCTGGGACATCGAGAACTGTTGCTGTTGCTGACGTTGGCCGCCGCGCTGCTGGGCCCGGCCGCGCCGCTGCAGTTGGGTCAGGTACCGACGGGGCCGGGGCGCGGTGGGGCCGGTCCCAGCCCCCGTCCCTCTCCCTCCGAAGGGTGAGCGGGACGTTGCCGGGGCGCTGGACGACGGCTCGGGCATCCCCTAGCAGCAGGGACGGCGGGGCGGCG
>VWZI01013307.1:738738-750618 GCA_013396835.1 Psilopogon haemacephalus | reverse complement strand
GGCGGCACCCCCGTCGGGAGCCGCTGGCGCGGCTGAAGAAAGCTGGCGAAGCCGGCGGCACCGAAGCGGGGTGTGCCGGGTATCAGGGCTTTTTACCGGCTGCGGTGCTTGGCAGCCCAACGTGCATTGCTCCTACGTACAGTGCACTGGACCAGCTGCTCAAGTACATTTTGGTCTGAAATGTATAGAAACAGTACAGAAGGATAAATTGATGCGTCTGCTACAGACTCGGATACGGTGCATGCAATATTTCTTTCCTCGCCTTAATGATTAAGTTGGATAGGATTCGTTATGCTGAGATAAGTATCTGACAGCTGGAGGGGGTGGTAGTTACTTCCATGCAGGTAGCTGTACTCATGTTGGAACAGGCTGCCCACGGAGGTGGTGGAGTCACCATCCCTGGAGGCGCTCAAAAAACCCTGTAGACATGGCACTTCGGGACATGGTTTAATAGGCATGATGTTGCTGGGTTGATAGTTTGTCTTGATGATCTTAGAGGGCTTTTCCAACCTTTATGATTTTACCATTCCATATTGTATCTTTAGGCTCCTCTACCCATATCTTGACAGTTCAGTGCTATAGAAGTACACAGTGAGTTAGGTCCATGTTTCTTCTGAGTGATTTCTGAGCTCTTGAATGGAACCAAAAATGATTTTTTAAAATCTATTGCTATATTGCAGGGCATTGTGCTATCTTTTTTTTTTGTCTGTTCCAGTATCTATGCTGCATCTTGGTAAGATTAGTTTTAAATGGAATTGGGTGGCTTTAAAAAAAAGAGTGGAAGTGGTTTGGTTTTTTTTTTTTTTGGTTACTTCTTAGGAGGTCATCTCAGTGGGAATAAAAAGAACATGCTGTGGTACTGCTGAGCTTTGACCGCTACAGCTACAGAAGAAAACTGGATACTTGAATCATGAAAACTATTCTCTAATAGTAACTGTGAACTCTAAAGTGTGATATCATGAAGAGATAAGAGCTATGTTGAGTTTTGTAGTCACTTGTCTGGTAAATGTGAAGTTGCTGTCATGTGAATAAATTTATGATGGCTTTTTTTTTTTTTCCTCCAGACTTGTTTTTCTTTAACTAAAATGTTTCCAAGAAAGCCTGACAGAGGCTTTGTACTGGCACATCCTGTATTGCAAAGCAGGATTCCTGGGGTTACTTCCTGGTTTCTGCTTCTCTGTGTGAACATTTGAAGGAAGATCTGCTTTGCTCTGATTTAAAAATGTGGATCTTCAGACACCTATAAAAGTGTATGAGTGCTTGAAATCAGGTGCACTAAGGAGGGCAGAGAGAGGCTAATCCTTAGATGATTTATCCCTCTGAGAAAGGGAGTGCTAGCATGAATTTGTCTAATGCATGAAGTGACAATGGATTTTACTTGCTTACCTTCTGCCTGTGAACTATCAGGCTTTTGCACCAAAACTTCAACTGAATAGCATTAAAGTTGTTCATCAGAGCTGGCAACTGTTCAAGGTGTGGAGGTACATCTGCACCTGCTATCTTTAGATATGAAAGCATGACTGAACATCACACAGAGGCAGCAGAGTAGTTCTGTGGGAGCCAGCTTAGGCTCAGAAATACAACTGATATATTTTAGTAACTGGGGTGTAATGCCTCGTGCATGTAGATGTACTGTTTGTAGGGTTGAGTTTGTCCATTTGTGCCATACTACCTAAGTGGTCTGTCAGCCCAGTTTTTGTTAGTTGGAAGCATCTGCACTTTTTAAAGTTTATACTGATGTGGTAGCAAAAAACACATGCCAAAAAGAGTTAAAAAGGGAACATACACATTTTAACTTATTATTTTTTCAAGCCTCACTTTAAAAAAAGAAATGCTTTTCCTCCTGTACTGTTTCTTTTTGATAATTTTTGATGTAGAGGGAACAATGCATCTTGAGAAAGTTTTGAGTAGAAGAATTGCTGGGTTTTGAGCATGAGCTGCTTTATGGTGGCGTAGTAGGAGCAGAAGTGACTAGGCAGTGTAAATAGGCAGAGCAGGAATGCCACACTGACAGGCTGTCTTCAGAAGGCACGACCTTGATGACAGTGGGTAGTGGGGTCAGAATCTTATTTCCTCAGGCCCGGCCTGGGACCTCAGACTAGTTGGGAGCAGGTAGCATCAGCATATTCACTATTCTTTGACTAGATGCCACAGCTGTGTGAGTCCTCTGGCAGCACCATACTGAGAGCTTCATGTTTGGTGATTCTTCTGTGTGGTGTTAAAGTTTCTCTCAAAGTTAATGGCCATAATGTTACAAACACCATAGTGGAAGGACTGAGAAAAAGCCTCCAGACATTGGAATAATGTTTTGTAAGGCTGAAACAGATTTGTTGAGTTCCAGAATGTGAATGTCTCCATTGTTATGCAATAAAGAAGCTGTTTTGAAATCTAGGCTTTTTTTTTTTTTTAAATATTAGCATGTGTGTTTTTATATTTCTTTCTTGTCTTGAAATTTTGATAAACAAAACTGGGATAGAGATTGATTGATATTGGAGAAAGTTGTTTTCTCAAAAAAAAAAAATCAAAAAGGCAGGGAATGATGCAATAAGACAACTGATCTTTGCATTACAGTACCTTGTTTTTCTGGTGCAAGGTCAGGATTTAGGTTTTGTGTTTTAAAGTATTTTTTAAATGTTCTGATAGTGGCTAAAAGCACAGTAGGTTGAACGCTAATGCTGTGTTGTTTGCTTTACTCTGTTTGCCACTTGATAATTTAGGTTTAGCAGCGTTCTTTCTGATTGGCATTCTTGCCTACCAGGACTTCTTTAGTTTCTCAGTTTAGTTGCCTGGAATACATTGTTTCCATCTTATTTGTTTGCTACAACAGTAATCCATCTGTGTGGATGGATTATTTCACAGCAGAAGGAAGTAATCTTTATTCAGCCGTTTGAGCTCTTACGCAGTCAGTGCAATGTAGTTTAATCAAAGAAGACCTTGTCAGTAGTGACACAAGGAAACGTTGCTTTCATCACTTTATGCCAGTTTCTCTAGTAAGAGCCTGAGACAGGTTTTGATCCTTATGCCTGAAAGACCTGACATCGTCTTTTCATGTATATTTGATTAAAGCAGTATGATGCAACCACGTTTCATCGAGGTGGGACTAAATATTTGCCTTTAAAAATCATGATAAAATAGGCACAGCTCCAGTTGATTTAACAGGGAGAAAGCAGGGGCGATGAATTCTAGCAACATATATAGGGCAAAGGAAAGGATAAGCAGTAGTATACTAAGAGTCATCATCAGGCAAGGAAGGAGTATGTGTGCCTGTTCAGAAAACAAAAGGGAAGCAAAAGCCTTGTGTTGGATTTTTATATTAACAACGATGGTTTGGCTGTAGGCACTTACGGATTTCATTATCTTACCCTCAGTATTGTCATGCAGTTTAATAATGCCAAACCTTATTGGAGAAGGTTTTATACTAAAATTTTGTTGAGTGTGAGGGACTGATTGTCACCCTGCGAACTTATGTCAAACTTGTACTAAGATTATGTCTTAACAGTCATGTCTGTGCAGTTAAGATTCATTCTACAACATAGCTCAGTGTCAAGTCTGATGAAAGACTTATGGCAAGCACAGGTCAGAGAGCCCTGGATTGCAAATAAGCTATTGGCAAGTGCAAGTCTCAGGACTCAAGTGTCTGGATGGTAGTTTTGTCTGTTCAAATACTTTTTCCCCCCCCATAATCTCTTTAGATTTAGCGACCAGTTATTAGTTTTGTCTATTCCTTACATGTTTGAAAGCCTTCACTGGACTTCATACTTCCCTGTCAAAAACAGGATATCCCAATCGTGCCTGTGCAATAGCTTCAAGGGGATTGTCTGTCTTTCAAGTCTCTGTACAGCTGGCCATCTTGTGAGGCACTATGCCATCTGTTCCTACTGCTGCCTGCTCTGCTTCCCACAGACCTTCCAGTGCAGACAGAGCCTTGTTTGGAGGGCATCAATAGAGAACAGCTGTGCTTTGAGTGGGCTAGCTGCTAGCGGCTGAACTATTATGACTAATGCAGGCACGTGGGACTTAACAGTTACCCTGTACTGAGAGAAACTATATGGTGCACCCTGTCTTGGGTACCCACTGCCCATGGAGGATTTTTTCTTGTGACTGTAGTCAGATCTGTTTGAAGCTCCTGCATGATAAGATCCAACAGCTTTGTCTTATGGAACATTTTTCACAAGAGGCTAATACTAGGTGAAATGTGTTTTGTGGATTTGTGTGGCGTTGGTATGGGTATGGGAAGTCTTTATGAATTAAGGAATACTCCCTTTTAACTTATGACAGATGCTTTATATTCTTTGCTGCCATCTTTTCCCCATCTTGCTCTTCTGTTACTATTGCAGTTATACTGCACCGGTTAGCACTCTTGAATTCTGTTTCATTGCATGGTAAAAGAAAAAGGATTGGAAAGTAATCACTACCTGCTTATCTCTGTTGATCCAAGTTCACAAAAATTCAGTAGTTCACTGTAACGTGTGTCACCACGCTGTTGATGACAGCTGATGCTGAGCCACTCTAGTACAGAATGACATGTGTTTCTGCCAGAACTGCTGTCCTCTTTACAGTAGGCACTGTAAACGTTACCGCTGGAGCACTGAAACAGTGATAACAAACCATGGGAAAGCTCAGAAGAGACCCCTACATCCCATAACAGCATTAAGAATTATAGGACCACTTTTAGTGTAAATTGGAGAAGGCATTCACCAGCACAGCAAGGGATATGGTGTTGTGAACGATGAAAGGGGTGTCAATAGCAAGCTGAAAGCATAGCCTGATGTCTAGGGACCCGAATTGCTTCTTGGGGCTGCCCTTTGATCTTGGCTCTTTCAGAATCCGCCTTTTAAGTTACAGGACTGCTTGAAATTGATGTGAAATTTCATGATGTTGGCAATACTGAAAATTGTAATGTAAGTCACACAAACAAGTTTTATGCTAGTAATTCTGGCTTCTCCAGAGCTTGACTCATGTCCTGCCCTCAGTGACTTTCTTATGACAGACTTGGCTTACTGTGCTTTTGATACATGAAATCAGTGTGAGGGGTTATTTACTCTTCTTAGTACATAGCCATAAGACATATTGATGAAACTACAAACCACTTCCCTCCAGCAAAGTAGTGAATTTTATTATGGCAACAGGAAAATAACTTTTTCTCAGTGGAAATGAAAGGATGTTTTATAAGTCTGTGAGTCTTCAGCCCTAGGATAGGAAAGGTAGATATTTGAGTTAGCACTGGAACACTTTCTAGCAAGCAGGGCTTATCATTTCTTCATGAAAGCATGGTACCAGAGTGATTGGCCTGCCAAACATGTTTCCCTCCCAGTTTAGTAGGAATGAACATGCTCTTGAGCACTTATTCACAAGTAGATATGAAAGGAGTACAAGCTGGAATTCTATTAACAGGGAGAATGCCATTCCCTGCTATGGGTGAAAGTGGGTCAGCTGGAATGGTATGGTGCTCTGCTCTCCTGTGGTCTGCTTACAGTAGTCCCTTCCTCCTTTCCTTATCCCTCCCACATGACACCTGTAATGACAGGATGAGGGGTAATGGGTTCAAACTGGCAGAGACGAGGTCTGAACGGGATGTTAGGAGGATGTTCTTCACAGTGAGGGTGGCGAGACACTGGAACAGGTTGCCCAGGGAGGTTGTGTCTGCTCCCTCCCTGGATGTGTTCAAGGCCAGGCTGGATGAGGTCTTGAGCAACCTGATCTAGTGGGAGGTGTCCCTGCCTATGGCAGGGGGTTGGAACTGGATGATCTTTAAGGTCTCTTCCAACCTAAACCATTCTATGATTCTGTGACTTTTCACTGTGTTTGGCATGCATCTTGTTCTTTCCCTCATGTAGACTTTGGTATGGAATGTCCAGGGTCAGTAAGATTGGACAAAGAAGGCTCTTTTGAGTTGGGTGTGGCACTGCAGGACAGACTAGTGGGAAGCCAATGGAACTCTCCTCCAAGGAAGGATTAAATGACCTGAGAGCATTAGTATAAAATTAGGAAGAGGGAGCTGGAGGAGTGTTATTTTCCATGAGAAGATATTATGAAGAGTAATGAATGACTTGATCATAAATTACCACAAGGAAGCTTCAAGTTAGACACTAGGAAAACTTTTGATATTAAAGGTAGCTGAGTACTGGAGTACCTGAGGAGAGTGTGAAACTTTTTGGACATCACTTTAAGAGTAAATCTGTTAGGAAATTACATCAACGTAGTTGATTTTGACTGGAAAAGTTGGTCTTCCTTCAGTCCTTCAGATGTTTCTGTATCAGTTCAGGAAAGTTTGGTGCACAAATAGTTGAAAAGCAGTTAGGGATTTGTTGAGCCTCTTGGATCCTCACAAGTCTGTAGGACCAGATGGGATCCACCCTAGGGTGATGAGAGAGCTGCCAGATGAGCTGGCCAAGCCACTCTCTATCATCTATCAACAGTCCTGGCTCACTGGAGAGGTCCCTGAAGACTGAAATCTGGCTAATGTGATGCCCATCCATAAGAAGGGTTGGAAGGAGGACTCAGGAAATTACAGACCTGTCAGCCTGACCTCAGAGCTATGCAAGATGATGGAACAGATCATCCTGAGTGCAATTACAGGGCACCTACAGGATGGCCAGGGGTCAGACCCTGCCAGCACAGATTTAAGAGGGACAGGCCCTGCTTGACCAAACTCATCTCTTTTTATGACCAGTTGACCTGCCCAGTGGACATGGGGAAGGCTGTGGATGTAGTCTACCTGAACTTCAGCAAGGCCTTTGACACTGTCTGCCAGAGCAAACTCCTGGCCAAGCTGGCAGCCCATGGCTTGGACAGGGGCACTCTGTGCTGGGTTAGGAACTGGCTGGATGGCTGGGCCCAGAGAGTGATGGCGAATGGTGCCACATCCAGTTGGCAGTCAGTCACTAGTGGTGTGCCCCTGGGATCAGTGCTGGGCCCAGTCCTGTTTTATATCTTCATTGATGATTTGGATGAGAGGATTGAGTTCACCATCAGTAAGTTTGCAGATGACACCAAGTTGGGAGCATGTGTCCATCTGCTGGAGGGTAGGAGGGCTCTGCAGAGGAACCTGGACAGGCTGGACAGATGGACACAGTCTAATGCCATGAGTTCTAACAAGTCCAAGTGCAGGCTTCTGCACTTTGGCCACAACAACCCCATGCAGCACTACAGGCTGGGGACAGAGTGGCTGGAGAGCAGCCAGGCACAGAGGGACCTGGAGGTACTGGTTGGCAGCCGATTGAAAAATAGCCAACAGTGTACCCAGGTGGCCAAGAAGGCCAATGCTGGTTAGGCCACACCCTGAGGACACCTTGAGTCCTGTGTCCAGTTCTGGGCCCCTCAAGGTGCTTGAATGTGTCCAGAGAAGGGCAACAAGGCTGGTGAGGGGGCTGGAGCACAGCCCTAGAAGGAGTGGCTGAGGGAGCTGGGGTTGTTCAGCCTGGAGAAGAGACTCAGAGGAGACCTCATTGCTGCCCACAACTACCTGAAAGGAGGTTGTAGCCAGGTGGCGGTTGGTCTCATCACCCAGACACCCAGTGACAGAACAAGAGTACACAGTCTCAAGCTGCGCCAGGGCAGGTTAAGTCTGGACATTAGGAAGATGTTCTACACAGAAAGAGTGATTTGCCATTGGAACGGGCTGCCTGCGGAGGTGGTGGAGTCACTGTCCTTGGAGGTGTTTAAGAGGAGGCTGGATGAGGCACTTAGTGCTATGTTTTGTTTAATTAGAAGGGTTAGGTGATAGGTTGGACTCAATGATCCTAGAGGTCTTTTCTAACCTGGTTAGTTCTGTGATTCTGTGATTGCTTACTTTGTACATTTAATGTTCAATTGTTGAGTGCATCTGTCTTGTCCTAGGCCTTTCATTTTCAAGTAAAGCATTTGATTAAAAAAAAAAAAATAGGGGAGATTTTAGTTTTTTTCAGCAGTAACTGCTTATTGGTCATTTCCTTTTTCTTGTAATCTCAGTGAGTCACTATGTAGATATTGAATAAGGGTTGCAAAATACTTTTGATGTAAAAGATGTCATCTGAGGCTTAAAAACTAAAGGACTCTTAAGACTGGAAAAATCCATCTCTTGTGCCCTTTGAATTCCCAGAAACCAGAAAAACCCAGGAAGTGAAGATGCAAGGTTTTTGGTAATCTGTTAAACTACTTGAGGGTGAATAAAAAAAAAAAACATACTCTGAATGGTAGAGCTAAAAGAGCTGGAAGTTTGTTGAGTTTTTAAAATTATTTTTTAATATACATAATTCTTAAAACATGAGAAGAAAATAAGTGGCTTAAGAAAATTACAGGATGGCAGAACAAATTATGTTTTATGATTGTATTACTAATCTGGTTTATATTTTCAATTATAGCCTTCCAGATGTCTAAGTAAATCAGTGATTTTCATTTACTTTGAACAGCTAGGATGCAAATGTTGAAGAACAGTCAGCCTGAATCCTTGTTTCCTGGAATGGCCACTGAGAAAAAAAAGATTTCTCTTTGGTCTCAGTGGCCAGAGAGCTTTTCTCACTGATGAGACAAGTGTGTCTGAAATGTCACTGACAAACCATTTCCAAACAAAAGACTTTAAACCGAGTTTCTCATGATGGCAGTTTTCTGCTGAATTGGATTTGCATGTTGGTTTTCAGTTCTTGGCAGTCCTGTCTACCTCTGTATACTCATTAACACACATTGTTTTAAGGAGTTTTTTTACATAACAGTCACACTTCAGAAGCTCTCTTCCTGAATCGGGACTATGTTATGCCAGGTGCTGTATATTTCAAGTATTTTCTGTCTGAAAATGTACTGTTTAGATTTTTATTTACTTAATTCTGAATAAGTTCAACTTTTTAATTGAGACGTGGCTCACTTCTTAGCTGTCAATTGCTAAGAAGCTGTAAAACCATGATTCAAACATTAGTGCTAAAGAAGATACTGAATGTATGGAAACATTTTCCAGAGGAAAATGAAATGTGATTAGATTCATTTAATGATACCATATGGCAAATAGGGAAAAGGTCGCCCAGGAAAGCAGTGTGGCAATAATTTCTTTTTGGCTATGTCCAAGACAGATTTGGGTTTTGTATGTAGAATCATAGAATTGTTAAGGTTGAAAAAGACCTCCAAGATCATCGAGCCCAACCGTAATGTAGGGGAAAGCCCAGGGGAATTAAGGTCCCATCTGCAAAACAACAAGGGGGAAATGAGAGGACAGAATGAGCCAGTCGATAAATTACAAGGTTTGAAAGAAAGAAACAAATCCCCATTAGCTGTGAATTTGGATGTTTCCCCTGTGGCATAATTTGCCAACGATAATCAAGGAGAAGAAACAGGATTACTGCTGACATTGACAAAACAGAGTGTTCCTTAGCATAGGCTAAGGTATTAAATTAGGCTTCACCTTGAAGGCTAACTGAAATGCTTGAAGACAAATTTACAGAGAACCTGATTTTTACTTTGTAGTGTCTATTATTTTTCAACTAATCTGAGAGATTTCACTTATATCCACATGGCAGTAGTTCTTCTGAGGATTTAGCTCAATAATTGTAATTTTATCTTTATTTTTAAAACCCCTATACATAAGGGGATGTAGCTATCAGTCTTTCTTTTCAATCCTCTTTATTAAAAAAGGGGGAAACCCCAAACAAATCCTTACATGAGCAAGAAGTAGGTATGTTCTTCCTTCTTCGATCTCCTGGAAACGTGCTCCGGGGATTGTACATTTGTCATGCTGTCAGGACAGTGTGTGAAAGCTGCCTGTGGCCTGAAGCAGCTTATACTTTCCCTCAGAGGCTTACCTCTATTCCCACTGTTGTTTTCCAGGAAACGATTAGAGTCAATGTTCTGATGTTGGAAACCAATGGAGAATTGCAGAGAGGACAGGTTTGTCCAGTTTTTTTTCTGTTTATTCAGTGAATTAACATGCAGCGAAACAAAGTTTGCATGTGGATGCAAACACATGGCTTTGTCTGACGTCAGTCAGCATGAAATGTGTTCCTCTGGGAACAATTGCAGCACAGAGCCAGGAACCACATACTTACGCTCTCTGGTTTTCTTTCAGGTTGTTTTTAATATCACCTATGTTAATGGACAGGTGTATCTAAATGATTTTCCTATGAAAAATGGGGTTGCCCACATAAAGTGTCAGACAGTCATATGTGAGTATTCTCTTTTTTTCCCTTCCCTCTACCCGCCCTGGGCGTTTGGCTTCCCTGTTATCTAATAACCAAAGCTTACAATGACTACATGTTCTCACACTCTGTAAACCTGAGCATTGCAGACATAAATAATTTCCCAAGGTAGGATAATTTTGCTACTAAAATGGGTGGGAAAAAAAATCTTGCTCTCTTGTTCTCAAGTTACATTCACATGCTTCTATATTCAGATGGTCTGATCCGAAATCGAGGCTCTGCCTATCTTTTCAAAAGAATGTTTTGCAGTACAAGCTAGACAATGTAAACAGAAGGATGCAACTCCACCCTGCTAATGCCTGAGTCCCTTGGTTGGCTGGCGTATATCCAAAAGGATATTCAAGAACAGATGTATGAATTATTGTGAGGAAGATCTTTTCACAGAATCACAGAAGGTTAGGGGCTGAAAGGGACCTCGAAAGAACATCTAGTCCAACGCCCCTGCCAGAGCAGGACCACCTATACCAGATAACACAGGAACACATGTAGGCAGGTCCTTGATATCTCCAGAGAGGAAGACTCCACAACCCTGCTGGGCAGCCTGTTCCATTTTCTGTTTTCATTATCTTATTTCTGCATCTACTGGGCAAAGAGGGTTTTGCCAAATAGGATATTATAGCACAAATATTCCAGTTTTGCTAGTGTCCAGCAGTGGTTAACAACTTTGAATTATCTTGAAACTGCAATTTTCCCACTGATTCAATGAAAAAGACCAGATAGTACTGTGATTTTTTTAAAAGACACACAGAATGTACTGTATAATTAATTACGCAAGGGCCATTACGTTAATTTGATTTAAGTTTCTGTTGTATTTAGAATGATGTCTTGCTAGATCGGATGCAATCAGTTTCTAGCTTGGTTTCTGAGGTCATTGTCTCCTTACAATCAGACACTTACTTAGAAAGTACTAATGCTTTTTCTACATTGTTTCTCTGAGGCACGACCTTAACCCTTCCTTCCCAACCACACTCAGTTCTAAGTTTGACACCATTTATTTTTTGGAGAGGGAAGGTAATAATTAACTTCTCTTTTGCTGGGATAGTTATGTTCCTATTGCTTCTATTTTTAATATCCTAGGGCAGAAAAACATTGTAAAATGTCATTTATCTGCAAGATAACNAATCATAGTTGTATAGCGTGCACTGATTACAAACCTGAATCTGAAACAGTGAGAAAAATACTGATTTGACCTGAGAGCTTGGAACCTGAAACTTGCTATTTTCACCTTTGGGTCTGAATCCTTAGCAGAGTACCTTTCTCTGTTACCAGTAATGTTTATACTAGTTACTTATTGAATTGTCAAACCCAGATTCAGATCATGTTTGTAAAATGCTGAAGGAATATCATGATACTTGTTACGTGTTAACAGAGGGGGAGACCACTCCTGAATGCAAGCAAAACCCAAACTTGAGCCAAATATGCATGCTCTTGAGTCAAGACCAAATCTCCTGAATGGTATTGTCTTGGCCCTTCTGTCAGATCATGCCTAGCACATACATCCTCACTTGAAGTTCCCACAAATGGAAAGTGTATCTGAACATAGTGGCGACTGAGCAGCCTGATACATGAAAGGCAGAGAGCATCAGCTACTTAGCATCTTGGGAGACTTTGATCTTTTAATGTATGCTTGCTGCTGTAAGTCAGAAAACATTCAGGAAACAGGCTAGTGCCCTGGCTCACCCCTATAGGGAAGTTATGCCCCCCAAAAAAAAAAAAAAAA
>VWZI01013307.1:687300-738729 GCA_013396835.1 Psilopogon haemacephalus | reverse complement strand
AAAAAAAAAAAAAAAAAAAAAAAAAAAAAGCAGCTCTAAAATAAGAAAAATAGCTTTAATGAGGAAAGGAATCATAGCATAAAAGTAATGAACACACCCAGTTATTGTGTAGCTGAAAGACTTTAGGTCCAGCCTTCGCCTGCGTCACCTCTTAGGCTCCGCACTGCAAGTGACATACAGCACTAGCAGCTTAGAGGCAAGGGCCAGTTCAGTCTCAGTTCATGTACCTTGCTGTCTGCATGCTAGAGAGATCTGCCACCTCTACCCTTGTACTTCTAGCGTGCCCTCACCTATAGTAAATGCATGGTAGCTGGGAGAAGGATGCTAAATGTGGGCAGAAACAGTGAGGGTAGAAAGGCAGCTATCAACTTGTGGAATATTAGCTTGTTGAAGTAGCTGAAAGCTTTTGGATGAGGTGAGAGTGTGAGGTGTCACTGGTCACATGAAAATGGAGCACAGAGGTCAGAAAACATGAGTGAACTGACACTCATCTTGAGTAGCATATGCACTGTGTATGGAAAAGACCATGTTTGTATTGAGAGGAGAGGGAGCTGTAACAGTTAGATATGAATGTGAGATATGAATTTGAAAATTAACATAGTTTATTAATTTTGTTATTCAGAAACTCACCACCAACCAATATTTTTTTATAATAATGGGTTCTTTGCATGGTCATGAAAACATTATACAAAGGGAGATTAACAGGGAATCTGGAACACTTCTTGCCCACCTGGGGGCTTGAGAGGTGCCTTTCTGCTGCTAAGGGAGAAGGTACTCAGATTCACTTGAGAATTATGCAGAATCTTGCTAGAGATTTGTCAAGAGGCTTTTGAGTGTTAACTCACAAAGTAGTTCCTCTGGATTTCCAAGGCTGCACTATAGCTTCAGCTAATGCCCACAGCATATGAAGGGGGTTGCTGTTGGTTGGTTTCAGAGCCATTAGAGGCTTTCAAGCTGCCCCAGACTCTTTTCTCAGGAAGCTAGGGGTGTAGCACAGTCTCTGACCTGGTTCCTCTTGAACTCCCAGCAGCTGGAGACTTGTAGAGGGGTAGGCAGGATGCAGTGAGACAGTAAGACCCAGAGCATGCAGAAGAAAAACAATGGCAGGAGCAGCAGGCACCAAAACAACGGAGCACTCAGAGAGAGCGCCTCTTGTTACCTGCTCATCTCCTTTTATCAATGCATGCCCAAGACTGGTTGACCTTACTTGGCCAATTCTGGCCATATTAGGTGAACCCAGGCCTTTTGTTTTCCTTCCTGTGGTTGCTTCTCCCAGCACAAAAGGCAACCCAGGACATGTTCAGGCCTGTTCTCACCCACCACAACAGGAGCGTTGTGCAAATTAAGATGTTTACACAGATGATGGCTGGCAGCATTACTCTTACCAACTCTTATGGACAACTGAAATAAGAATGGAGCAATAGTGAAGCCAAAGAGCACTGCTTAAAGTGTTTAAATGCAAACTCCAAAGGCAGGGGTGCAACATTATTTGCAAGCTCCTGCTGCATGGGGATCCTACAGCAAGCTGCTGTCTGCTGTGTTATAGTATGAGACCTGCTCCACGTTTGATTTGGTGACATACCAAGTAAAATATCATAGCATCTATTTTACCTGTTGTCCCGATCATTGTCACTTATAACAGCAACTACTGGAACTGTTAAGGATGTCAGGATAGACAAAGCTGGCAAAGGGTCTAAAGAACAAGTCCTTTTAGGAGCAGCTGAGGGAACTGTTTATTTAGTCTGGAGGGAAGCAGGCTGAGGGGAGATCTTGTCACTCTCTAAAACGACCTGATAGGAGGCTGTAGTGGGGTGGATGTTGGTCTGTTCTCCCAAGTAACAAGGTGAAAGGAAACTGTTTCAGGGTGCACCAGGAAAGGTTTTAGGTTGGACATTGAGAGAAACTTCCTAAATGAAAGGGATGTCAGGCACTGGAGAACAAGCTGCCCAGAGAAGCCGAATCATCATCCCTGGAGGTATTTAAAAGACACACAAATGTTGTGATTAAGGACATGATTTAGAAGCAGACATGATAGTTAGGTTAATGGATGGATTCACTGATCTTAAAGATCTTTTCCAGTCTAAAGAATTCCACAATTCTATGATTCTATAACACAGATTTCCGCAGAATTGTTCAGGCATCTCTGGTTTGACGCCAGTAGTTGTAATAACACTTCCATTCACATACTAAGTGTGCACAAGTATCTGTCAGAGTTGTGACTGTTTTCTCCATGCTTTTATACTGCTTTCTGATTGGGATGGTTTCTCTTTGAAAACTGTGACATTGCATATTAACAGTGGAGAATGGACACGGGGATAGCTTACCAGATCAGCGCCTGGGAACTGTCAGTGTTCGCATCATGGTTCATGAGTGGCCTTTGGCATCCAGTTCTGATTTACAGTTGATTGTCATTCAGGAAGAAGTGACAGAAATCGATGGAAAACAGGTAAAAATAAATCCCAACACTTTGCTTGTTTTTAATTTAGGATAGGCAAGTAGTTAGCAAAGATTAAAAGGTTTACCTATGTTTGGCTGGTGATTAAAGCAGCAAGTATTTAATGCTAGCCGACACAGTACTGAGGGAGACAATACCAACCTAAGTTGTGTGTACAGTAGCAGGAGTTTTTCATTAAGGCAGCTTCAGTTTTTAAAATAAAATGGCATGGGCAAGTCCTAAGGTTTTCCCCATTGTTTATTCCAAGCTAGCAAAGCATTTCAGGCATGTGGCTTGCAGCACCAAACTCTTGACAGCAGGTGGACTTGTTCTGAAAGCCCACACCGCCTGAGATCTTAGCCTTGGAATATTTTGTATGTAAGATAATAAAATAATTAGAATAAATCTTGATAATTAACATGGATTTTGAGATGAACAGGAAAAAATGCCCCACAAAATTCTAACTGGATTTGCACAAATACCAGGGGTTACGATTCTAGCTGAGCTATACAGAACTGAGTTCTCAAAATCACCTATAAGGTAGACTTTTTTTTCCAGCTGGGGAGGTTCTGCAGAGAAGATACAGCTGCTGAAGGCAGCAAAAGTGTCAAATTTTTCTTTCAGTACATGTCTGCATATTACATGGGGCAAGGCTCTTTTGAAGCTGGCTTATGTTCTGCTGCCTGCCCCCTCCGTCACCCTCCCTCCCTCCCTTTTTTTTTAAGGAGAATGACAATAATACCCTTGATCTCCAAGCAATTGCGTGGTTTAGCTTACAGTATTACAAGCATCTGCATCACGTCAAAATCTTACTCTTTTTCATTAACAGTTTGAGGCTTTTCTATGGAGGTCTTTATCCCACTTTTAGGAGGCTAATGTATCCTGGTTTGAATGGGTTGCCACACAACAGCATTGTTGTATTTCAGATTTCAAACTAGACAGCAAAATCAATTTCAGATTTTCACAGGGACCTAGTAAGAACAACCAGAAAGCCAATGTTTTCCTTAAACTTTAAGACAAAAGCTTTCAATCTTTTTCATTAGTTGCCACCCAACAGTAATGATCATTGCACTGTTCTGTGCAACTTCAAAGCAAAAGGAAACCATTGGCCTATGGCTCTGAAAGCAGGGCTGAAATTGTATCACATGCTGCCTTGCTCTATTCTTGGTTCTATTTCTGTGCAGCAGTTACAGTTATGGTCACAAACACTTTGGAATTCTGTCGTTCTTGGCCTCACAATGCAGTTACTGATGTTATATGATGCAGGGGTTATGCTGAATGCATTTGCTCTTAAGTGCTGCTTGCAGTGATTATTAAGTGAAATGGGTCCAGTGCATTGCTGGCAGAGGAGGAAGAAAACTATTACTTCAGCTGTTGAAAAAAAAAAAGCTACATTACAGCAGAAGCTGAAGTGTCAATCTTGCTTCGGCAACACTTCAGCGGTTGCAACTGTACTTTCACTATGTACTTGGCTTTTCCATGTCCTAAAATGCTTCCATGAAGGCAAATTGTAATGAGTTATGGAAGATTTGGTTAAAAGTCCATGGAGTGATTGCCCCATGCTTTTGCAGGGAGAGAGAGTCTGCTCAACATGTTTTCTAACCTGGTATAGTCTATAGAACTGTGGTATGTGAAAAAAGTATGCTAATTCATGTTGTAATGGCAGGACGAGGGGGAATGGGTTCAAATTGGCGGAGGGAAGATTTGAACGGGATGTTAGGAAGAAATTCTTCAGAGTGAGGGTGGCGGGGCACTGGAACAGGTTGCCCAGGGAGGTTGTCTGCTCCCTCCCTGGATGTGTTCAAGGCCAAGCTGGATGAGGTCTTGAGCGACCTGTTCTAGTGGGAGGTGTCCCTGCCTGTGGCAGGGGGTTGGAACTGGATGATCTTGGAGGTCTCTTCCAACCTAAACCATTCTATGATTCTATGTTATAATGTCCCTGTGCCTGGCTTGGAGTTTTACATATTAATTTTCTCTGCCAGCATACTTCAGTCTTTAAAATTAGTAACAGTGATGTGTTTGCATCTCTTGTAGGTTCAGCAGGAAGAAGTAACAGAAATAGATATTTTAGTAAAGGACATGAGAGTACTTAGACATTTAAACTACACCGTTCCTTTGAAAGAGAGCATGCTGTATTCCATCCCAAGAGACAACGACGTCTTTTTTACACTTCCCATCCCCTCAGGAAAAGGTATCTCTCCTAGCTGCTACATAACACTTCTACGCATGCTCGATGTATTGCTGTACAAAGGTGAAAGAGCATCATTATTCCTGTGTTGTACCTAGCGAAACAGTTTCTTCACTAACAGGGAAGTGTTTTATATGGTTTGTTTCGTGGTCAAGTTGTTTTAAAACACCTAAATACAGCTTTTCTACATTCTAGGTATCTTGTTTGTTTGTTTCCAAATCTGTTCTACTTTGAACCACTTGGTACTTGTCAATCTGCAGCCCAGGCATCCCCCAGGAATAAACTGTTCTCTCAGTGCTATGATGGAAGTTTTTCTAAAGCTTCCTGAGAATGAAAGAAAACTAAGGAAGAAATACCTGTCTGGGTCACTTCCAAACTAAAGAATAGTTTTATGTTCTTAAACTTGCATAACTTACATAAATAAAAGTTAGTTGAGGTCTTAATCTTATTTCAGTTTTGAATCTTATTTCAGTTTTGTTTAATCAGAAACTCTCAGGGATTTCATAGGATATTGGCATTTTGATCTAGTTCATCATCTTTTGATCTGGTGACAGCTGAAATTTACAGCTGAGTGCACAGCTGAAGGCTGCACTGTAACACTGCTTCTCACCACAAAAATTACTCAAGCAAAAAAACCAAAACCAAAACCAACCAAAATTCAGCCTTTTGTGTTCTTGCTGTACATGTGAGAGAGCTGTACTGTAAATATAGAAGTGCAGCCTGTCTTTGCTTTCCTGAGCAGCAAGTCAAATAAAAAGCAAGCCCCACACTAAATAGAGCTTTTCTTCTTCAGATATTCAAGATCCACTGCAAACTACCAGTCAGTACCTCCTTCGGCATGCAGAAACTACAGTAGATGAAGAGACATTACCTGGGAAGTTACCAGAGACCCCTCTTAGGACAGAGCCTCCATCTTCTTACAAGGTAGTTTGGGTTATTTAGTTGTTTTAATTATCAGTATATAATTTTTAAGACTGGTTTAAAGTTAAGGACTTTCAAGACAGTTTTTTCCCCTGTTTTCCCTGAGATGAAATACTTACAGTTTGGTGATGCTTCTAAGAGATGTTGTAGCAACATGCAGCAGAAACTGTAATACTGAATAATATCCAGCGCTGAGGGAACAATTATCCTTCCCCATTTTTAGTATTGTCTACAGAAACACATAAAAATACTGTATTTTCCTCCTTTGTGGATATTTGCAGAATAAAAGAACCCCAAGTTTAGGTAGTGGGTTTTCCTCATGTAAAGACCAAATACATTCCTCTAATGATGGTTAAGAAGTTATATTAACATTCCTAGGCCTTTGTCTTTGTCCCTTTAATGTGACTGAAAAAGCAACACAGTATGTAATAACTCTTTAAGAAGTTATATTAACATTCCTAGGCCTTTGTCTTTGGTCCTTTAATTTGACTAAAAAAGCAGCACAGTATGTAGTAACTCGTTTTTGGAAGAGAGAACTGCCATTCCTACTTAACCTGCAACTGATTTCTCAGTGTCTTTTTGCTGCTTTATATTTGTTAAAAGACTGGGATTTTCTAATTTGTGAGGAATCTGACTGTGACTTCTACAGAAGTCTTAAGAAATCCCCATAGCCAGCCACTAAACCCAAGACTTTTACATACATGCTCTAGGAGATTTACAAAAAGACTTTCTAAATTAGCCCTTAACATTGAGAAATTGGTGTTTGGGTTTGTTTGGCGCTTTTTTTTTCCACTTTAGTAGGAATCAAATGGGTTTCTAAATCCTCCAATGTTCTGACCTTGCAAATACTTCATGAGAGCAAGTTGGGATATTTACATTATACCAAGCTGAGCATTTATAACAATTTCAAATGCCATTTAACTTTATATGGCATATTTTTTTTCTGATTGCTTGAGTGTTTATCCCTCTGAGTCAATAGTGCCACGTCATGTAAGAAACACAGTAACATCTTGAGACGTTTCAGTTCCAGATTAGATAAGGATGGTCTTGGTGGCCTCCTTTTCTGTGGATGAAAGAAACACTATAAGATACTGTTGAGATGTTGAGACAGAAAGGCCAAAAGAGTAAACTGAGAGTTACAGCTAGACTTGAGAAGATCCTACTGGGCTCCTGGGCTGTCAGTAACCCTTTCCCTGCTGTATACTACCATGTCCCTGCTGTATACTACCATGGTATCATATCTACACCTAGGCCAAATAGCTCACCCTTCACCTGCTCTGCTCAAGCGTCCCTTTATTTTACAAAGCAGCCTTTTCTTTAAGGGATCTCTGCTAGGATGAGCAGAAAACTAAACCTTCACCTGTTCCAAACTTGTATAAGAAAGAGGTCCAAGTCACAAGTCAGTTCCATCTTGCCTTTATGTATGTGTAAGCATGCATAAATTGAAGTGATGCTGTCACCATGTAACACAATTCACCAGCAGCCACAAAAACTGTGCTTGCTGTGTTTTGCAACCTGTCTTTTTATTTTACCTGTTTGGTTGTAGGTGATGTGCCAGTGGGTGGAAGACTTGAGAAAAGGGCTGTGCAAATTCTGGTTTCGATTTTTACCTATTTTCTTTAATTTGATGGAAGTCACCGTAGTTGGAGTTGTTGGAGCGGCTCTTATTCTGAAAGTCTTAAAGGTGATTTTCCCTTCCTGTGAAAACAAGTAAGTAATTTTTGCTTTTTTTTTAATCCTGTGATTAAGGCAAACCATTTAAGTAAAAAACAAACAACCAACACCCCCCCCAAAAAAAATCTTTTCAAGAAGCAGCCTCATTCTATAGGAAGTTGGTGGAACAATTCAGCGAAAAAGCTGCCAGTAACTTTCCACTCCAAGTGACCTTTCAATGCATAGGCATTTCAGAGGAACGTGGGAAAGTCTCTCATTCAAAATATCTTTAGCTTGGCTGCCATACAGCCAAATTTTAATCCAGTTTTCTAAAGACTACATTGTGAGACACCATTAACAGAGCTCCAATAGAGAAGGGAGAGAAAGGGTAGAAGCTAGAGCTAAAAAATTCCAGGAATTCTACATCGTTTCGTACTTGTACTGTGTTGGAAGTTGTATACTAGTTATGAAAGGCCTCAAATTTGTCCTTGCTGATTTGTATGGAAATTCTCCAAGGATGAGCTACCTCTATAGGCAGCTTCCAAGCTGTAGTGATTAGTGCCAACATTGGTGGGAGGTCATAAATAAAATTGATTGACTGCAGATGGCTTTATTCACTCAACTGGTGTGTTACCAGCAACACCAGTAATTTCTGGGGGAAGCAAGCTTTCAGAACAAGGGGTGGAAAGATGAATTAGTAACTGCATCCAAGAAAGCAGCATAGATAGAATACTGGAGTAGGAAAGTGTGTGCATTTTAAAGCAAGAAAAGTCAGTACTGGAAGATCTAAGCCTTGAAGAAATTACTTTTATACACCCACCCAGGGCTCCTAGTAGCCTTAGTCCTTCTGACAGAGCTAGAGAAATGGAGGTCTGGAAGATCAGGAAGTTTGGAAACTGTGGTGACGAGAGACCATAGTTCCCTGGGTATTTCACAAAGTGTGCTTTTAGATTGGAATATTTCTTGTAACTAACTTGTCAGAGTAGAAACAGTAAAGAAACACTTTGTACCCCTCACACCATGTGATGAGTTGAGAAATTAACCCCCAACTAAAACTGACATCACCAGACTAGCTCAAGAAGGTTTGGAAGTAAGATAAAGCTGTATTTTACAGCAAGCTAATACAGCAACCAGTTTAACACTGCCACATGTGAAACTGAACTAAGCACCAGGAAAAAAATTCTAATCCCCACAGACTGTTCAACTGTCTGATGACCTGTCCATGGCAGAGGTCAGTACAGAGGAACCAGCTTGCAGCAATTTCTCTTCAAATTGGAGAAAATGGAGCTTGTGCATGGCTTGTCAGAGCATTTAAAGAAATTTTAACACTGCATGGTTCTCCCCTTCTTAAAAAAAAATAAAACTAAAACCAAACCCCACACAGTAGTTTTCTTGTATAAAGTAGTCCTGTAAAAAGTGGTAAATTTGTGATCATAAACCAGTAAAAATGAGTTGGAGGTCCCATTTGGTGGATGACAGAGATGCAAATAGGAGTCAGGACCTCATCTCAAGTCATTAATGGCATTCTACAGTACACTGGTAAAACTAGAGGTTTAACAGGTCTTAGAGAACTGGGTGAAAGAGCCTGACAAAGTAGCTCTTGATGGCAGACAGGTTTAGGTGAGTGTACGGAGCTGATATTTCACATGTAGAAACTGAGTGAAAGGACTCCTCTGAAACCACAGCTACAATTTGGAACCAGTTTTCCATCATGTTTTCCTTCTAGCTTCATAAAAAAGGTATTATGAGGGTAATATGTACTTGATGCGCTAATTTAGACGAAATTTGGGGAGTTTAAGACTAAATCTAATTTTAGTGTATGGAATGGTTTTGTGTATTGTTTTGTAATGCCAGGTAATCTTACTTTTCAGAGGCATCCTTCTCCTGGATCAAGTCAGCTTTGTACCTGTGATTTCCATCAGCTTGCCTTCAGATCTTCCCGACAGGAAAAATAGTTTAGATGAGAAAGTATGTACTTAATACTGCATTTACTTTGGAATTACTGTTTTTTTAAAAAACTAATTTTGAGTTGACCTGAAATTTGGCACTTGATCTTAATACCTTTGTGGTTTCCTCCTAAGAAAACTAAGTCAGTTGGTTAATTGCTAAAGGGACACCTAGGCCCAGGCCCAAAGCTGACCTTCCTGTGCCTCTCTATAAACACACAGCCTTTTCAGAAGCTTCAAAATAAAACAGCTTCCCACCTTGACGGCTACAATTGGTTTTAACTTCTGTGAAGTCACTTTTCCACACTTCAGATGCTGACTGATTTCACCCCCACAGACAAACCAAGCTGGCTATCCTGAATAGCAAGATGATGAAATTTAGAGCGTCCCGAAGTCTCCAGAGAGTATTCTTCAGAAAAGGATGAAGGAGTATCACGAGCATCAGCTGTGCCTGCAAGCCCAAACAAGGCTGCCCAACCTGGTTTCAGGTTAAGGCTGAGTGTGCCTTGCAAGGAAAATACTGCTACCAAACATTGGGTTTACTCAAGTCATTTGGTATTTTACATACACATAACAAAAATTTTAAAAGGCAGATCTATATTTCAAGCACTTTAAACTTTTACGGCCCCTTCCACCCACAAAAATTGTAAGCACTTGCAAACAGTGTGCTTTTCCTATCTGTGACAGCAGTACTATCTGAAGTATCACAAAAAGAAAATTTTACAGAAGCACTGGCTTACTGTTGCTGAGTAGGCCCAGTCTGCCCATGCTGATTTGTACTGATAATATTTTTCAAATAAACATTTAAATTGCTTATTAGACCGCGTCGATGTCTGCATCTGTGTTGGGTTACAGCACTTTGCCAAAGGAGTTAGATGCAGGGTCCTGTTCGGGTTTTTAGCTTTTCATTATTTATTTACAAAAATTGCCAGAAGAACGACTAGGAAAAAAACCAAAGATCCTCAACTATAGTTTACCTATTTGGCATTAAACCGAGCACAGGTTTCTGCTGAGTGGTCAGAGTTACCCACATTCATCTTAAGTTGTTATAGTGAGGGAAAACAGGTTTTCATATAATCATAGCATGGTTTAGGTTAGAAGAGACCTCAAAGATCATCCAGGTTTTCCCCACCTTCAGGATCAGTTATGATTAAGGAGGCCATGTAAGGTATTCAGATACTTGTCCTTACAGATGGTCTGTGACAGGAACAGCTACAGTTGTCTGACTAAACTAAGAGCACTACAATAGTAGAAGAAACACTTCTGACTTCCCTCAACAAACAAACAAATCTCAAGAGCCCTCACCAAAAACCTCACCCAGCAGCAAAGTGTGGTATACATCAGCCCAAGGTAACATGGACACTGTTCAAAGGACGTTTTTTTTTCCTTACGTCATTTTATTATTTGTTCTAGGGCCTTGTGGATTTGTACTTTGCATTTACTTCCTCAAGCTTAGCATCATTAGAGTGTAGGATCCCAAATGTCTGCCAAATACTTAGCTGAGTAAGGATGATGTGTCACAACTGGCTGCATGCTTCAGGCAGGTGTGGAGCCATAAAATGTGTGTGCAAGGCAGCTGTTGTGCTGATCTGGAATGGGTAGCAGTGACTTGCATCCTTGAACCCCCTGGCAGTGCTTTCCACACCATACCACAGGAGAGATACCATAATGGTAACACAACCGTGTAAGACAGAGGTGATGCTAGAGCTACATAAACATCTCTAGTAAGAATGTCATGTAGTGAAAAAACACACGGCAAAGGGGTCTCTGTCATCTATGGCTAAATGAGAAACTGCACAGTGTCTGCACAGATGAGAGCAAGTCTTGAAACAGTAGTAGACCAACTCTCCTTCCTTGTATGTGGAAGTTTATGTTCTTGTGACTTTATTGGATTGATGGGCCAATGTTAATGGGTCCTGCACTGGGGTCACAACAACCCCAAGCAATACTGCAGGCTTAGAGCGTGGCTGGAAAGCTGCCAGGTGGAAAGGGACCTGGGGGTTCTAATCGACAAGCAGTTGAAAGTGAGCAAGCACTGTGCCCAGGTGGCAAAGAAAGCCAATGGCATCCTGACTAGCATTAGAAATGCTGCGTCCAGCAGGAGTAGGGAGGTGATTGTCCCCTTGTACTTAGGTCTGCTGAGGCCACACCTCGAGTATTGTGTCCAGTTTTGGGTACCTCAATGCAAGAGAGATTTTGAGGTACTGGAGCAAGTGCAGAAGAAGACAATGAAGTTGAGGGAGGGCCTGGAGAATAAATCTTATGAAGAATGACTGAAGGAACTGGAGCTGTTTAGTCCGAAAAAGAGGAGGCTGAGAGGAGACCTCATTGCTGTCTACAGCTACCTGAAAGGATGTTGTGGAGATATTGGTCTTGGTCTATTTTCAGAGATAATTAATGATAGAAGAGGAAATAGCCTCAAGCTGCAACTGGGAAGGTCTAGACAAGATATTAGGAATTTTTTTTTCACAGGAAGAGTGGTCAGGCATTGGAGTAGGCTGCCCAGGGAGGTGGTAGAATCACCAACCCCAGATGTATTTAAAAGTCATTTGGATGTGATGCTTGGGAATATGGTTTAGGTTGAACCTTGTAGAGTAGGGTTATCAGTTGGACTTGGTGATCCTGAAGAGTGTTTTCCAACCTGAATGTTTCTGTGATAACCCTGGCCCCTTCACTAACACTGAACAAATGCATTAATGCACAAAACTGAAGTTTGTTGTTTGTTTTTTTTTTTTTTCAAAGAAACTAAAGTAGGATGGATGTGAAACACAACAGTCCCTTCTTACTGCACAGGCACAGTGCGAACTGAATTGCAGACAGAAATGTGGCAGTTGTCAGCATGTGCTCTTTGCATCCCCACTTATGAAACTGTAAACCAAGCACCTGTACAGCAACAAGGAGATTTAACTCTAAACAGCTGCAACAGAAGCGAGTGGTTAAGCCTGAAACTGCTCCACAACTTGGCAGATTTCCATAAGCTAAGTACTTTGTAAAATGTTAAAAATCACAAGGAAGGAAATATTACTGTCAGGTTAGCAAAATTAAATGAAAAAACAGCAAATTTTGAACACAGTAAATGCCATTCAACATTGCTGTGCTATGGAAGTGGACATATCAAACCTCAAAAAGTTAAAGCACTGACATTCCGCTGTAGTGTGCACATGGTTTTCCTGAGTTCTAAGTCTCATGACTTTCAGAGGAGCGCTACTTTCAGCTGGGACCACTCTGAATCATTCTGTAAAGCAATTTCAAAACTTTTACCACAGCTAACTAGAGCTGGGAAGAGGCACCTGTCCTGTATGCTAGTTACAGGTCTCCTCTTCCCAGGACAAGAGATGACAAGGATACAAGTGCCAGCTGCAAGAAAAAAAAAGTGGGCAAGAGGCACTAAATAAAACCAACAAACACCACACCTCACCTCAAAAAAAAACCCCTAACTAAAACCTAAACAAACTGAAACCCCAGAAGCAATAGGAAAAAAAGGAGAAGGGAAAAAAAATTAACAAAAATCAAACCCACAAAACTAAAAAAAAATCCACTCCGACATATCCCAAACCCCTGACTCTATAGGATGACATTAAGATTTTAGGAAAGGCAACATCTCTTATCTACTCATGAATTGTGGCTCTCATCATAGCCATTCTGGTTCTGTTGCACCCTTGGAACGGCTCTGTCTTCACAGAGTTAATCGGTACTGGCCCTTGCCTTCATACAGGAACTCCACTCATCTTCTGTGTCCCAAAGCAAAATAAATCTCCAAGCATTATCTCCCACTTTCTTTTCCCCTCTACCATGTATTACACAGTGGTTCACTTTGTTCATCTAGAGTGAACAGGGCTAGTTGAGCTACAGAACTAAAACTACTGCTTTGAAAGTGAGGTTTACTTTCTAAGGTTTCAAAATATATCACACTTTTGGTCTAATTAGTCCCTTACTGAACTGCTTCCAAGGACTAAAGTTTACCTTGTTTCCCTCCTTACTCAGGTGACAGATGGGGGTATTTTGGTTTGCTGCAATTCATTGGTTAATGAGAAGAAATCTGTAACGCAGCACGTTACTGTTTGCGTGCTAAGGTTTGCACCTTACCATGCAAACAGAAAAAGAAGCATTAAGAGACCCTACTTCTTCAGAATATTGCATGTTTTTCTTCACTCTGACACACATATGGCTATCCTTTTGAAAGGGAAAAAGTGCATTTGTTTTCCATTTTGAGGATGGAAGTCTATAAATACACACACGTGTATACCTACCTGAACTACTTCCCCTGATCTCTGGGTTCATCGTGCCTGGTAACCCTAGGGATTCAGAGGCTCTCAACACTGTCTGCATGTTGGTGTCTCACTAGCATGTCTTATCACAGGCACTGCTTAGAGTCCCTTATCAGCATGTCCAGCTGTCACTCATGACATACTGCTGAATTTTAAGTGGATAAACAAGATGTTCACAATAGCAGCATTTACACAAATGTACACTTGGGAAACATTTGCCTTCTACCCAGACTGCAGCTTTTCACTAGCATTTGTCCTTTCCATCTGCCTTGCAGCACCTCAAGAGACACATGAAGGGGAATTCCACAGCAAGTTTTCTACTTGTATCTTTCATCTGAAACAAGTCTAGACATATTTGATTTGTGAAAAAGCATGAAATTTAGCTGTAAGTAAAGCTACAGCCAGCTGCTCCAAGATGAGCTAGCATAAAGAAGTGTTTCCAAAATAATAAATGGACAGAAATGACAGATGTTCTAGTTAAAATGACTACTGTTGAGCAAAACCTAAAATTATGACCTAAATGGTCCCCCTGTATAACCATTATGAGAAAACTGCTTCTACATTCCACTTGTCAAGTATGTAAAAAGAGAATTTAGATTTTATATGTGACTCTGCATCACTGCTGCCTGCACAGTTAGTTTACACTGGCTGGATGTATTTTAATATTCTTCAGTAAAGAAATAATTATCTTGTCCTTTGCTTAAACCTCAGTTGACCGTTAGCAGTCTCAGGGTTGCTGTTCTAGATCTCAGCCTTTTTACAGTTTTTTATTCATACCTCAGAAACAGGTGAAGGGTAGAATTCTCTAGGTGTATAGAAGTGACTGGAATGTTTTGAATGTTTACTGATGTAAAAAGGAATCCCACTTCAAAGAGGGGTCAACAGTACCTATCTCCAACCTATGCATTGCAGCTAAATGTTAACCTACAAAATCTGTGCAGCCTGTAGCTCCTCAAATTTCTGGCCTCAGTAAGCATTCAAGTGTCTTGTAATAGCTGCTTTTCAAAAGTAAACCTTTTGATTCAAGAGTTCTATGATTAAAATCTTGAGGATCAAAGTGGATATCACTATCACATCTGAGAAAAACAGGTAACTTTTGAGATAGTTCAAAGAGATCTAGAGAGAATTTGCATTTTAAAAAAAGATTTATTTAGACATCTGTTGCTCTTAAATTACAAAATGAATTGCCCTGACACTACTTATTACTCATAAAGCTGTTTTAAGATGTGAAGTAGTTTCTTCAAGATAAGACAACTCAGCAAGATCCAAACTCAACTATCCATTTCTCATATTTCTCAATGTCCGCAGCAGATACAGATTTAGAAACTTTCTTCAAAGCTATTTCAAAGTCTTCCATTGTCGTTGGCATGTGCATTTCATCTCGGGAAAGGTTTCTTATTTCCTCTGGTGTCAAGCCTTCAATACGCCTTCTCATAGCCATCAATGATGCATCCCTGCCAAGCATGCAAAAAACCCAAAAGTTACTCAATACAGGTGAGTTCAGTCATTTGAAAGGATCAACACAGTATCCCTGTTAGGCTGTTGCATTCACAAAGCTACTGTGAAGAATGGGAAGATCTCCAATTGCTTGTACAACCTACAATACCGTGCTATCAAGCATGGATTTACCTTCACTGGATTGCTGAACAGCTACTATTCATAGGCTAGGCAAAACTGGCCAACACTGATTGGTTTATCTGAATGCCTGTCATGCAGCTGCTGTTCGTGGTAGTTTTAAAAAGGCATAAGGCAAAGTAAAGTCTTCACTCTGCTGATGTACAGACAAAGTGTCTGGTTGTTTTTACTGTTTCCTGGCCCAAATATGAATCCCACTCCAAAAGACACAGGTCAACAGGACTTAGCTCCAACCTATACATTCACATCTGAATGTTAACCTACAAAATGGGTCCAACCCATAACTCCTCGAACTTCTGCATTAAGTGTCTTTACTAAATGTGTCTTTTGCTTGCTGCTCCAAGTTTGACTGCATTTGGATTTCAACAGGACTATCAGTAGCAGTAGGTGATGAGCTGGCAAGGTGACAAACTGGTAACAGTGAGATAATTCTTTGTTACACAGCTTGTATCTTATTTTGCTACTTATTCTGTCTAGAAGTAGAAGACATGGAAAGATAATCCTGGCAATATCACAACAGTGTATTAGCAAGCAAGAATTCAAAGAGAGGAAAAACCATATACATTGTTTTCTTGGAAGTCTTAGAAAGATGTTTTCAACGTGTTCTGTTTCCGTTCTACCCCCTCCCAGTAAAGGAAACCATAACAGATGGAGTCTACTCAGTAACCGTTAGCAATTACAATTTCAGAACAACCCAAAAAAGCTGCTTTGTTGAACTGCATCTTAGTACAATATTATTGTGCTTTGCTGTTACATCACCATTTATGGACAAAGAGACAGCATTACACAATGGGGTGCATCTAAGTTTGCTTCCAGAAAGCAGTTTACAAAAAATGAAAGAAACAAAAAAAAAACCACCCCAAAACCAACCCGCCCAAATAACCACCACACCTCAACACAGCCACAAAATTCAAGTACAGCTGCCACCCCTTTCTCCTGAAAAGTAATTTTAGTAACAGTGGTTCCAACATCAGCCCTCAGTGCTTTCTCAAATGCACTCTTAGTGCCTGGAGAAGCAGCAATGCTATATTCAAAAAGTAAGAAGTCACCCACTGGAACCCACAGCAGGGGTCAGTTCCATTCCAAAAGTTTTTCAACCTTAAAAGTCCACTCAAAACAGAGTGAATTCATACACATACATACTGTGCTATTTCTGGTTCCTGAATGTATTTTAAAAATAAAGATTCACCTTCATTTCCCACAGTTAATATGCTGACTGTTAGGAAATACACTGTTATCTCTGACTTGTTTGCACTATGGCTCATCAAATTTTGAATTTTACCTCAGAGAGTTCAAGAAAGGAGTATAATTTGAGCAAACTGGAATGCTTGGCTAGTTTTTTTTTCTTAAGTTATACTTGTGTCACTAGCAAGAACTATTAGAAGTCTACAAGTTTCAATTTTATATGCTTTTGTAATGTGAGCCTGAAAATGCAAAAACATTTTAAAATCAGCCATGTGTCTTTTTGTCTGAATGTGGATTAAACAACTGTGTCTAAGATCTGTTTTCCTGACATCATTAACGAAGTGCAAACACACAGCCTAATCTGAGTACTTTCTTAACAATTTCAAATCATGCACATCCAAACCCCCTTAACTAATCCTGGTTGCTGCCACCTCAGTCATCTTTAATGGGGATTGCCACAAAGGGAAGACTCAGATATTTCTTTGTGGGCTTTTGCATTTGTTTGCTTGCTTACTTTTGTTTGGAGTTATTATTATTTGTACAAACGGACTTTGATTAAAAAGGAAAAGGCAATTCTGCATGTGTGTAATAGAAAATTTATTGAACAAAATTACAAGTATTCTGACTTTTTAACACATGCACCACTATCCAGTATAAGATTAATTAAAAATAACACACACTGAACAGACCAGAAAAGAAAAATTGCAACCCATTGCAACCATGTTGCAAAAATTTGCAACAAAGCAGAAGGCCAAATAAATTCTTGTTTGTTTAACATGAGCCTATCACCACAAACTCCTTTCAAAGCACAACAAACACCAAGACTGACCGAAAGAACACCACAAAATCATCTCACAAACCTACAAATGAAACAAAATCTGCACAACACTGATTCAGAGCAACTAACATACCATTATTTTCCCAGACACCGTGTACGGTTGGTTCAGGAAATAGTATTGAGGCTTCAAACTCTTGGTTCAGCCTTAAGTGACTCTGCTGACAGAGCCTTTGGTGGCTGTTTTGCGTACAGTCTACTGGCATTCATCCCTTGCAGCACAGCATAGTGTCCTCTGAGCTGTGCTGACAAGTGTTTGCAGAGCTGTATTAGGAATCAAGGCAAGAAACGAATCTGCATTTAAGGAAAGTAATGAGGAGGTTGTTTCAATGCAGAACAGTTCTCTTATCCTGTTTGAAGAGCAGCCCCACAACAATGGCACTGGCACAATGAGGACCTCAAGCCTTGAACTGCCACACTTTGGCACTACCTCCAACGCCTGAAAACAGCTACACAGGTGCTTATTACATGACAACACCACCTGAAGGATTTTTGCTTGTCTCTTACTGCTAATTCCATAATTTGCCAGTGCTACAACCATGCCAGTGTGAATCTTCAGATGTAAACCAAATCACTGATATTAGTCTACTAAAAGACCAGTCCTTTCCTTTCCCCTTTTCAAGTTTTGAAACAGAAGAAACACTGGGGGGGAGGGAGGGGAAAAATAAGAATATATTTTTAGTTGATTATTTCAGAAATCTAGTTTATAGAACAGGTCTGCAAAAGACTGTATGCAAACAGTACTGAGAAGGGGAGATGGAGGAGCTGGAAGGAAAGCTGAGTCAGCCTCATCACTAAAGGCAGTGTGCTGAATACAAAGCCCTCATCCTGTCACACAATACAGCTTTTGCTGTGTCACAAGGGGAGAACATGCCACATCTTCCCTGTAATTATCCTGGCCTCTGCCACTATCACCTCATACAGAGATGTTCTGCTTAAGTAGTATAGCTTCGGTGGAAGGACTTGCAACTCTACAAGTTAAAGCCTACCATCCTGTGGATGTTCCTCATGCAAGTCATTTGGTGTACATGAAAGAACATGGAATTTTACTTAAATCATACCTTGTGCTGCAACTGCTCATCATTATTATATGAAAATATCAATTGGAAACCTAGGTAAATATTAATGAAGTACTCAGCCTTTCAGACATACATACAAGACAGGTTACAGTCTGGTTTTATCCAACAATTTAACTATGTAAATTAGTTACTTTAGAAATGGTTCAACACTTTGTAACAGTAGTAACACAAATGATGCCATTTTAACATACCTGCATACATTGGTAATGTCTGCACCTGAATAACCTTCCATTTTCTCAGCTATATTTGCAAGATCAACATCATCAGCCAGTTCCAGCTCTCGCAGATTTATTCTTAGGAGTTCCTCTCTACCTTTTGCTAATAAAAAAAATAGAAAATCGAGTCTATACCATTTGCTTTCAGAAGACAAATAATGTACTGAAAGATAAGAGGGAAGAAAATAGAACTGTACTTGTTACAAAGGCAAATGGTCAGTGTTTACATTTAACCTGGTCCTGAATTAATAAATGAATTTGCACAAATGTATCAATTTGATTTTAAAATCGGATGATCAGAACTAAAGGGATATTGACAAAGTTTAGATTTAAATTTTTTCAATCAATCCTCTCCCCAGATCTTCATACCTGAAGGTAAAGGAATGTAAATTCTCTTTTCTAGTCTCCGTCTTAGGGCTTCATCAATATCCCAAGGAAAATTAGTAGCAGCAAGTACCATGACCATCTTGGAAGGATCGTCATTTTCAGTAGCTCCTCCAACACCTGCATTGGAGAGAAGTAAAGATGCGTGTATGTTTAGTGAAATCTCATGTACAAAGAGAACAACATCCACAGGTGTACAATACTAAAGGAGCTACTCTATTGCAACTTAGTGAGTCCACCTGCAATAGAATTGCTAAGTGCAACAGAGTTCAGTTTTTCATCTACAGGTGAAAATGGAGATCAGGAAGTTCCTCTCAATCATGGCTGGAACAGTTTTACAACAGTATTTTATATTTCTGACATTACATGGTTTGAATTTTCACATCAACACCTTGCAACAGCATGAGGAAAAAGAAACACACTCCCCAAAACCAACCACCACAGCAAAAAGGAAACACATCACCCCCTCAACAGTATTAACTAACAGCCGTGCAAAAGCAGCATTTACTCCTCTGCAAAGTTTCTTCACTTCTGAATTCAGGCCAAATGTTTCATGTTAGGTGGATTCTTATAAACTATTGAAATGAACGTTTAAAATTGGCAGACAGAATCACAGCTTCACAGAGAGAGAGAACACCTCAGTCTCTAAAGTACTGCGAAAAAGCTGCTGTATGAAGAAGTTAATTTCATTAAACTTGCTGTCCTCTGCATCTACTGCTTTCTACTTGTAGGACTGAGCTGTGAAATAGCCATTGCACCTAGTGTGCCTGAAAATCTGCACACAGAACACCTTTTATGAACACTCAAGTAAAAGACATCAAAAAGTTGCTACTAATAAAATTAGCTTAGGT
This sequence comes from Psilopogon haemacephalus, assembly GCA_013396835.1. Lineage (NCBI taxonomy): Eukaryota > Metazoa > Chordata > Aves > Piciformes > Megalaimidae > Psilopogon > Psilopogon haemacephalus. The sequence continues at coordinate 719,135 of VWZI01013307.1, read as the reverse complement.
ATGAACTGGAGTTATGAGAACAGTATTATAGCTCTGCTGCTATTTAAAGACAAACATAAAAGGGCATCAACATCAGAGAAGCAGAAATAAAAATACAAATCTTCTGACTCATAGAATTCTGTCACATATGATTCCATAAACTAGCACTTTCCAGTTGCTCCTTTGCCTCTACAGCAGCTTTGCACAGTGTTACCTATTTTTAAACATTGCTGATTAGTGAAGTATTGACCAAATAGCTGTCATGAACTCAGTGTTCTAAAATGAAAAAACAACTCTCCAAAACACTTCAGTGCCTCCAGTTTTTATTTTTCTCTTTAGGGAAAGAAAAAAAAAAGACCCTAAAAAAATAATGTGTACTGATGGCCTTTGAAGTTTAAATTGGAACAGGTGACAGCTCTCTTGAACCATTTTTTACTTGATATTGGAAAAGTGAGCAATATGCTAGATAAAGATTGGGGGGGGGGAGAGGCAACTAATACAATATTTTGGAACTGCAGAAGGGGAAAAAAAAGTATTTTCCACTGAATCTTAATTATTCTGGGTCAGTAATAAAAGGTCATTACTCAGATGCTAAACAAGTTAAATAATTCTTTATTCCTTCCACACTAACAGCAGACTTGTATCTTTTCACCCCAATTTTATGTAAAGTTTAAAAAAAAAAATTCTTCTGAAGAATGAAGCTTCCTCCAGTCCAGTAGTTCCCAGCAATCAGGTTATTTACCATCCATTTGAACTAGGAGTTCTGCCTTCACACGTCGACTAGCTTCATGCTCCTCTGACGTTCCCCTGCGACTACAGATAGAGTCTATCTCATCAATAAATATAGTTGTTGGAGCATAAAAACGAGCCTAAAGAAAGCAAAAGATGAATGGCAGAAATGGCAGCATAATTGCATTGAAGAAATAGCAGCACATTCAGAGCTGAATAATGGCATGTTTGCCCCAATTTATCAGCTCCTAAGTATAAAACAATACCCAACCTTTCCTCTCTTTGGCCATTGCACACAACTATAGAGCAGATGTGCATTCACTAGTAACACCTGAGCAGATCAGGTTTTGGAGAAGTCCTGTAGTTGCTCAGGCTATGAACAGTTTTACACATTAGAAGTAACATTTACAGCTCTCAAAATCACCACAAAATACTTGAATAAGAACTTGATTAAAGGTAGGACGAACATCAAGCTAGCATAGCAAGATAAGGAACCTGTTCAATAGGCAGGTCAACTGCAAAGTAACTCTAAGCTTTCTGAAAACAAGATCAAATAATAAAAGCAATTTTCCTACAGCAGTTAAGATACTGTTCATTGTGTACGTGCAATTTTGATTGATATGGCATGAGATCAACTCATTTAATGTGATCACACTACATCGTAAATGATCTTTCATTTCCTGCCTTTTCTGACTTATGTGATCACTGCTCTACTGCCCCCTTCAGTACTGACCATCCTAGCTAACATTGCATGGAAACTTGGTAACACCTGAAAAAAAGGCTAGGTATTCCCAGCCAATTTCAAGCCTTATGTGCTCAGAAGCCAACTACAGTTTGGACTTCCACTTATTTTAGCACAAGCAAAAAACCCCACCCACAACAAGAAACAAAACATGCATAGCCTAAGTAAAGTGCTGATCCAGAAAGTAATTAAATTCCATCTCCAGTTTGCACGAAAGTTCTACAGCATTCATCAGCTTGTAATGAGCTATGCCTAATATAACAAGCCAGCTCCAAAAATTGTGACAACCTGATTTTTCAGTAATTATAAAGCTACTTAGGAATAATCACATCTTGAACGTACATGTCCAGATCAGAAATCCCTAAAGCGCCAGAAGCCTGGAGAGCTGTTTATGTATGCTATGAATTCTAAACTACAGCAAGGCTTCACTGTTGCAGAAGCAATTCTACTGATCTCACTATCTATGTTCAAAAACTCAAATCACCATTTCAAACAGCAGACGAACAAGTTTCTCAGATTCTCCCCTGTATTTTGAGGTAAGCGTGGAAGAGGAAACATTGAAAAAAGTAGTCTTGCATTCTGTGGCTACAGCTTTCGCCAGCAGGGTCTTTCCAGTACCAGGAGGACCAACCATCAGCACACCCTATTAAAACGAAGAACCATTTTTAGTACAAGTATCAAAACACAAACGACTACATTGTTAAACAAATTCTAAAATATTAAAATGGTAGATGGAAACTTCTCCTTTAAAAGTTATTCAAAGCTAAGCAATTAATTACTACTGCTTATTTGCAATGACGTAGCTGAAGACGAAGTATATTTATCTGGGTGACATCTTTATTTTGTTAGTACTCTTACCATAAATTGTGTTATTAAAAAGTGGAAAGAATTTAAATTCTAAAGAACCTGCAACTTCTTGTTCCCTCAATATCTAGTCTCAGAATCCTACTCATGATCAAACAATTACATTTTTTTCATACCTTCCACGGTCTTCTGATCCCCTTAAAAAATTCTGGCATCCACATCGGTAAAACTACAGCCTCCTTAAGCAACTTCTTGGCTTCCACCAAATCAGCAATGTCATCCCTGGTAAGAACAGAAAGTGATTAGACAGATTCAGACAGGCTGCAGAAGAATCAGTCCACAGCTGAAAACAATATGCAATTAAATTTATTGTTACGTAACAGCTCTTTCATAATTCCAGAAAATCAGTTGGATTTCTTTATGTTCTTGTGACAGAAGCCTATGACAACTACATCGACAGACAGCAAGTAGATTCCAGTTGGATGCAAAAGCAGCCAGAGACACGTTAACGATTTCTCTAGAGCATCATTGTTCTTATTCATAAATAGAATAAGCAGAACATGGCAAGTTGGTTACACTTCCAGTTACAGATGATGCTTTCTTCTTTTGCAGAGAGGTTGGCTGTCCCTGGAATCTGGATACCAGTTTTCACTGTTACTACAACAACAGACTGAAGACTAGTAAAGGGAGCTGATATAAAAAGACCTGCTAGAATTGTTTTTCAGAGTTACAAATGTATTAATTCTTAGATACTTTACAGGCTGGCCTTATTTTCCTGAAAGTAACTCTCAGCATGTGAGAGTTAGGAACTTATCAGCATGTGCTCAAGTAATAGTTTGGTTTCAAAACATATCGATATAACTAATTTCAAAGCTGAAGTTGTAATTTAAGATTCGGTATAAAAACTGAAACACATGACAGTTGCATGCATATAAAGTGGTTTGTGAGATCATACAGGTTTTTTTTTTTTAAAGCCTACTTCATTTGCCAGAAGATTTTTGCTCACTTAATCCTCATAAAACCATCTAAGCTCGGAAATATTTGGAATACAAAGCAATCTTTGTATAAGGTTTAATATTTAACACATTTATGTAAAGGTACTGGCACATGGTTACATTTCATACTGGCAGTCACATCATGTTCAGCAAGATTTCAAAGGGTTCCTATATTGATATAGCTTGTTAATCATTTTTCTATCTTGGTATGCTCCTGGGTAGCAAGACTTTTTTTTAAATGAAGAGGCACTGGCAGACACTCTTGCAAAAGAGTATCTCAGAAATTAATTTCAGGACTCCTAGAAAAGTCTGAAAAGCTTTGCACGGCCAGGTTGGGTGGCACTTTGAGCAACCTGATCTAGGGAAAGATGTCCTTGTCCATGACAGGGGGTGGGACTAACTGATCTTTAAAGGTCCCATCCAACCCAAACTATTCTATGAATCTATGGGTGAAAAAAATAATTTCTAAAAATTTTCAATGACATAAGAAGTTTACTTGCTTATTTAACAAGCATAGAAAACTTGTAGGTACTTTTTTATATGTAAGCATATGCTAAAATACTTAATTCTTGTCATAATTGGTAAGAGAAAAAACAAACAACTGGCAGCAGTATTCAAACTTACCATCGAATGTTTGGGTTCTGAGAAATGATATCTCTTTCCAGTGCTTCTACTAAATCTTTATCATATCCAGTACTATCAAATTTCTTTGGTTCAGGCTCTGAAATCTCAGATGTGGATTTGGTCTACATATAAAGGATATAACAATGTAAATACATAAGGATGGTTATGCTACTAATGCATTTTTACAAGTCCACAGTAGCACTGTATTTCTAGAAGGTAGTGACATAAACCAGCAAGGAAATGATGAAGCATCCATATTACTGCTACACTGCAAGATCTATGTAGTTCGCTCAGACTTCTGTACTGCCCTAGTCCTGTTTCCTTCTCCCAAAAGCCAGTACATTGTACTGGCACAGGTTCTTTGGTTTAGTAAAAAATCAAAAGTGCATATCCCAGTGTAGTGTTCACCTCTTCTCCCACAGAAATAAAAAACTGAGACAGCAGCTGGATAGGAAGAATGACACAAGGCTGGATCAAAAAGTGACACACTGAGATGGAGTATCTCAAATACCATATATATGGGACAACGCCCAAAGCATATGTAGGATGAGCAAAGGTGGTCTGCAGGAAAGTCACAGAAGTGAAAAAGAACTAACTGACTGATACAGAAGCATGGACAAAAACAGTGGAGAAGCAGTTCTGCAACAGAGTAGAAGCAAAGAAGCTAGACGGTTCAAACAGTAAAGACTATGCAACTGAAATGAAATAAAACACACTAGAGGTACCCCGTGTTTGGCTTTTAAAAAAAATTTGTTTGGGGTTTTTTATATATACTTAACAGCAACCACTGGTGATGACAGAACAACTGTAAAAAAGAAAAAAAGACCTATCCTGTCTGTGTGTGTGTATATCCTTAGGCACAGAGGATTATCACTCAAAGACAATGTAATTTAGTTCCTAATAAAAGTGGTACCTTACATAGGTAAACGATTCCGCCCTAGCAGTTTATGCTATACCCACAGGCCATGACATCTTGCCACAACATAAGGCTGGTGAAACTGACAAGCTAATAGATAGATATTTGATTAAAGTTGTGTCTACAGCATGGTCTCTTACTCTGGTCACCAGCTAAATTTATGGAGACCAGAGCACAAGTGAAAAATAAAGCACTTTGACAGCAAAGAACAGATTACAGATGATACACAATTCCCTCTCATGAAGTATGTTGAGGTGGTGTTTGTTTTAAACTGAAAGGAATTTGAAGCTAATACCAGATCTCAACAAAATAAAATTCTCCTTTTAAGATTAAACATACCTTGAAATGCTCTGAACAGGCAAGTCAATCTCAGTCTAAAATATATTAAAGCAACTGAAGGACCAAGGACATATCATCTGAACTAGCTCCATCAGGGTCTAAAATTGTATCATTGAATTACTTGAACAACTATTTGCAAGTTGCAGTAAACAAGCCCACATTCACCAAATCACTCTCAGTTTGCTGTTTGTTTGGATTTTTTAAACTAACATAAAGCAAAGACACCTTGTAAGGTGATAGCCAAATCAGCATGCTGAGTTGAACAAAAGAAATGTCTTTATAGCTATCTAATTTTATAACACAGACTCACAGAATGGTAGCAGTTGGAAGGGACCTCCAGAGACTATCTGCTCTGACCTCCCCATTCAATATTAAGAAAGTAAGACTGAGTTTCCCAATTTCATCAATTAATATACAAGCCTACCTTTTCCTCTCTTCCTTTATTTTGCTGATCCTTTTTTTCCCGGCTGCGGACTGCCTTCCCTTTATCATTGGGATTTCGAGAGGATGGACGGTGAGGGCCTCTGACAGCTGCACTTATACGGTTATTGTGACCTCTGCAATCACTGCACTGAGCAGACTGACGTTTTCTGGGTCCTGGTGAAGTTCTAATTAGTTGTAACACATGTGAAAAGCCTTAGTATAAACTCACTCTAAGTACCACATAACCAAATCAAGTAGTTGTAAACTGAAAAGAGATTTTGCTTAAGCAAAAAATCTATCCATCAAAAACAAGACAGACATTTTTAGATAGTAATTTAATAATCCACTCTCCCTTTGCTAGAAGCTTAGGGCTCCTTTGCTTAACAAGCCCTTTGCTTTGCATATTTCATACATAAAATTAATCTTAGTATTATGTAGCTTAGAAAAAAATAAACTGAAATCTCGTCCCAGTATATTTTCTCCTGAATCACAATGATCCTTGCTTTCCTAGCAAAAAAAAAAATTAAAGGTGTTTTGGAAATGACAGCTGTATTTTCATTTCCTTCTCACCTCTTGGGAAAGAAAATATGTATGAGGCCTCCAGTTGTTTGAAACCAGACTACTTTTAGAAGCACATATAAATAAATCAGTACCATGATTTACAGATTTTTCTTTTTTTGCAATTCCATTTCTTCCCCACACAAATCCATTACCTTCAAGAAGTATACTCCATATACTTTTTCAGTGTGCCTTTGTAAAGTTCCCGAATTAATAATTTATCACTCAAGGTTAAGTTCAGGGATATTTCTAAATGGAATACTCTGAGTTTGAAAATGTTTACTTGAGCTAGAAGACACATTCTGACACATCATTCAAATTAACAGGATCCAGGATCTTCATAAAAGTTGTCTTTAATTGATTCACAGGAGCAAATTTGTCAGAACTGTACATATCTCTTCAGTGTGAAACGCATATTAAGCAACATAAATAAGTATTAAAGCCCTCTCACTCTCCAAGTGGGGTATCTACCAACCTATAATTTTGTTTCTGCACACCTAGCCACCTCTGAATTCCACTCTGAAGCTCAATATAGAGGAATAGTGTGATTAGACATCTAACGGTCACCTAAATTTGTGAGTTCTGCTGTATCCATATAGGTATTTACGGTGGTTATCATAATTCAACATCGCCCAAGTTTTTACTGTGGCTTTTTCATATTACCACTACTCAGTACAATTCACCATCCAGCAAGATTAATGGAACAGAAACAGTTCTCTCTAGCCTTGTCTTTTTTTGAAATGTAAGTTCTTCTTCAGAAAGTTTCAAAAACATTAGGAAAGTTTTACCTCCCAGACTCCATTCTTTCAGACTGTATGAAATTTACTAGCCAAGTCACCAAATGGGATAAACAGAAACTGTGTTGTCACACAAAGCCCACACCTTTCTGAAGGCAGGCTTAAAATAAATCAGTTAAAACAAAATGTTTAAAAGTACCTGAAAAGACAGAAGTTATGCTTCTTTGCAAGCAAGAAACAGCTTGCAAGTTTAAAGCCTCAAAGAACAGTCTGACAGCACAGTTAAGCTGATCTAATCGGCACTTTCTGTCAAACTGCACACTCCCATGCCTGCTTTGTATGCACTCTGTTCCCTCCTTCACACTATCACTGGCAAATATTAGAATTTCCAATTAACCAGTACAGATAACTAATCTAATGAAAACCAAACCAACCAAACAACAAAAGCCACATAAGAAAACACTAGCCCCACATAAAAATGTCAATTTTTGCCACTTGAGCATCCTGAAGCATCTATCAGTGCCAACAAAGGCAAAAGTGAAAAACAGTCCTTTTTAGCACTGGATACAGTGCAGGGTGGTGAACTCACAGACATTAATCCAGCATAATTCAAAACGACTTCTGAAGTAATGCTTGGCTGCAGCTGCTTGATCCCACCCCATCCCTTGAGTCTGTGCTAGTCTAACTGGCCATTTCATGAAGGACATCAGGGAATCACTTGCTACACAAGAGGAACTGAACTTGGGACATTTCTAGATTTTACTGTTACTTGGATAACATGCCTTCATCCTTTTCATATCAGCTACATATAGAATCATTTTAAATTTCATTAAAAGATCAACTCAGGAATAGAGGCTTCCACTAAATGGCAAGTTTATCTTAAAAGCCAGGAAAAAAAAACAAACCAAAAAACCAACAAAACAAAAACACAAGATCCAGAATATTCTGAGGTAGGCTATCTCCTCCACCACAAATGGTGGCAAGCTGCGGCTACATCACACACCTGCATTCTAGGAAAAAAAATACACATGAACATGTTGAAGTCAACACATACCTGCCCCGACAGACATTATTTTAGGTCTTTAGGTTTCCTCTTACCTTCGTTCAGCAGGTACTGGCAAAGACCAGACCTCTGCATCATGAGCCGGTAATTCTTGCTGTGAAGCTTTCAATGGAGTACTGTCTAGTTTAAAACTTTCTAGTGTTTTCATTATATCTTTCACATGCTTAGCTTCCACATTTATCTCCTGCCAAACCTGATTAAAAAAATAAAGAAAAAAGAAAATAAGAAAAAAAGAAATTTGTAACAGTCCTTTGTTCAAGCCCATGTAATGACTGGATGGATTCCACATGGTCCCACAAACTACCTGATTCCACTTCAATGGACAATAACACACTGAATTTTAAGAAGGGTTTTCTCCCTTCCTTAGCACACTTGAAAAATAAATACATAGATTTTGGATTTAACACTAAAGGGACTTTTGATAATTTTCCACGTTCAACAAGCACAACATAAAAAAGCACAACCTAAGACTGAATGTCAATGAAAAAAATAATGATAGTTTGTGTTTAAGATAAATTGACATAATAGCCACAACTCAGTTTTTATTAAGGATTTATGACACACTGCTAAAACATTGAGAGGGAAATAAGACTATACAAAATGACACCACCTTAAAAAACTTATATAGTATATGAGTGGCACTCACTAGCAGGAAGCTGACAAGCCAGAGGATACTGTCTTTACAGGGCTGTGTCCATTGCCTGTTTTATCACTGTCATAAAGACTTAAATAAGTACATAGAATAACAAAAAAGCCTGTAAGAATGTCCTGGTTTGAGTTAGAACAGAAATTATTCTGTTAAGCAATTTTAGTTTTGCAGCTCAGTCTCCCTTCAGTAACTGCATTTTCTGAAATCAACAGATTTTTGAAGACAGTGTCTGCTTCTAGCAGTGGTAACACTGCTAGTTAGAGGCAAAGATTGGTATGCAGACCAAGTTCGCTACTAAAAATCTCATGTATTATGTTAGGGGTGCAAAGTAAAAGGCTGCACCTCAGGTGGTACACTGACCAATGAGGTATTCCATTCCATATACATCATATATGGTTTAAAAATGAAGGATTGCAAGGGTCAAAGTTTTCTTCATCTTCCTCTTTGTCAATGGCTGGTGTCCAAGCAGGGCTGTGTCCATTCTGCCTTCAATCATGATCCTTGAGTTCCAGAATCCAACTCCTGAATCTGGTTCCTATCTGACACTTAGGTGAAGCTTCTGTCATCTGACAGGTTGGGATCTTTTTTTTCCCCCATGAAAATAGCTTCAGTTTTCCAATTCATAAGTCTCTCTCCCTTAGTCCTTTTCTCTTCCCTTTGGGAAGCAAGAGGGTTTAGTAAGAGAGAATCTGTCACCCATTTAGTGGCTGGCCCAGCCATAACCTTGACAAAGAGCACTACAGTCCAAAGAACCGTGTAAGTATTTTTGTACTTTTGCTTACCATATTTTGCCTCAAAATGTCACAGAAAAGTACTATTTACCTGTTGCCATTTCTGCTGCAAATAGGTATCTCTGACAGTGTAAAGGTACTTATTCATTTGGTCAAGAACTCCTTGGTAGTAGACCATCGCAGAGTCGTAATTTCCCAATAAGGCATATTCACGGGCCAGCTTTACATTTTCACTGATCATAACAAGGCTCATGTTCAACATGAAGCTGAAAAAAAACAACAAAAAAATAATCCCCAGATCAGAAGACATTTCTGCAATTTTTTCACATCATCATTATCTCATTTGGCATATCAGAAGTTGAAAACAGACTAGTTAGGAAAAGGTCTTAGAACAAATATTATCCACATAAAACCATAATTAATTTCCAGTAATAGAGAAACAAACTCTTCGTTTCATAGAACTGTTTGCTGCAGTAAAGATTCTGCCGAAAAGCACAGACAAGATATGCGTGCTTAAGCATACTGTTGCAAGCCTTCTATGGCCAGCTTGGACCTTCCTATCATCTTCATTTTTATACTTAAAAAGAAACTCCTTAGAAAATGTAGAGGCTGCTAAGTTACCATTGAGAGGTAAGGAAAGGCCAATCAAACATTTAATGTGCAGCTACCCACTTTATTTAACATATTGTTCAAACCACAGCATTTTTCTCCACTGGTAGGTGGGGGGTTTTAAAAATTTTTTTATTTTTAGCAAACATCATGGGCTGTAAATGGTTCCACTTCATAGTATTAGCAGAATCTGTGCTTTTAGACTAGGAAAAAAAGCACAGAATTATGATTCATATAACTACAGTAAAAAGTAGAAACAGTGGATTTATTCTTTACAGTCATCACGTCCTGTGGAGCAGTCATCCTACATTCTTATCCCTTACTTATCTATCCCTTTCCCTTCTCCAAGATATCTGCACTGCAGCCATTTGCATACCAAGAACCTCCCCACTCTCCTCCTAATTCACTAGAACCAAGAACAAAACTCATTAAAATAACCAAACAAACATGCCTGCAAGAAAGTCGTCTTGCTCTCATCTCGGTACCTGTATCCAGCACCAGGAAGAAGTAATTGCAGACATGCAATTAGAGCTAAGCCCTGGGATGAAGCATACTTGGTACAGATGAACTATTTAAAGAATGTAAGAGGTACTAAACTCACATGCGCAATAAACGAGACTTAAGACCGAACACATTTCAAGACCAGGTCAGGGTCAAATTCAGACACATTATCAGAGGTTTCAGAAGCCACACTCTGCACACACCAGCCAATCTACTGCTAAAATAGATCAGGTATCTAGAAGAGGCTATAATCTAAAATAGATTAGCCCCTCACTGTGGAAAGGCCGCTAAGCACAGGTCTTCCACTTCTTTTTCTGTCTGTTTCCTAAGTAGTTTTATATGCATGAACACATAGCTGATCCATTCCTAACCTAACATCACCTACTTTTTGCTTCCTTCCTCTTCTTTCCCCGGTGCCCCTTGAAACAGATAGCCGCTGTGAAAAACTTCAGCCCAAATAGCAAAACTGTAAGCAACGGAGCTGAAGACAGGCTTCTGACAGCCCACACCCATCCACACATAAGAGGCCCCCACGGAACCTGCTATCATAAGAACCTGCACTACATAATCTCTCTGGCCACAACGTCTACAAGCTGATAGAGTTAAGTGACTGGCGACTACAAAGACAGCCATAGCTAATTAGGCTTTGGAGACACTGTTTCACTTGAGAGTTTTGTTGGGGTTTACCTTGGGAAAAAGAGCCTGAAGATGTTTGTCAAATGCCATATGGATCATCACATAGATATTACCAAAGTTTTCCCTGCTATGTTTAGGAGCAAGCTTTTCCACTCCTACTCATCCTACCAGATACACCTGTTTGCCTCTCCTGAGAATTCAAGCTGATGACTAACACTACTGAAATCACAAGTTGAGCAAGATGCTAATAAACATTTTAAAAATCAAGTAATAGCAAGTTACTAAAGCCAAACTAGACCTTCAAGTAGAGAATAGATAACTACTTTTTTTACACTAAAGGCTGTAAAACAATCCAAGCAAAACAGGAAAAAAAAACCACACAAGCTTGTAAAACAGATCTGGAAATGTGAATATAGCAAGAATAAAAGGAAGTCCTACAAAGGCAAAGTCAGAAAGATATGAAAGCTTGAGACCAAAATAGCAGTATTGCACACATAAAAGTAAATGTGATTTTCAGGTTTTTCAGGTGACAGAAGAAAGGACAAAAATAAGAAACCCCAAGAGTCTATCCATTTCATCAGTGGCACTAAAAATGCAAAAGAATTTAGCTTAAACTAGAAAAACAAATTAATTTGTTGCTTCATGGTGAGTCATAGGAGCAGAAGAGCTTGAAGTGACTTCCAAACATAAAACTCTAGTGTACAAGTGAGGCAGAAAAAGCTGCTGGCTCTGCTTACGTCTGGACATGCCACTGCTCCTAACACCTGAATGCTGGCAGTGTTGGAACTGGTACATTAATGCAGTAAGCACGTGTAGCTGGAAGTGCTGAAGCAGTTCCAAAACAGGGGAAAAAACCCCAAAATAATAGAATTAAGAGTACTAATCTGAAACCAGATTAAAGTTCATAGCAGGAAGTCATAAAAAACTGTGGCAGCTCAAAGCAGGGTGAAAGACTCATGTGGGAGAGGTGCGAATATGCACAAATCCAGAATCAAACCATACCCAAAGGAATTAAGAACCCTCAAAACTAATCCTGCACTACTTAATAATTTTCAGAGTATTTACAAATGCTCACTACTGTCACGTAACAGGATGTAAAAGCAGCAAGGCTGCACTTATCAGCTATGACCTTTCCATGAATCATGCTCAGTGAAGTTATCAATGTTCCAACAGCAGCATCTGAAGTTTATAGTGAACAGGATATAGGGCAAATAACCTAACCACTTTGTCTTTCAAGTTTAATTCCACCCTGTGTAAAAACAGACACACTTCACAATAAGAAAACTCACTCTCTACATTAGCTGTGAATATTTACAGTTCTCTGAACTTAACTCCATAGAAGAATATTACAGCAATTTATCTCTAACTCATCTCTAGTAACAGAATACATTTTATCATTTGCTTCCAAGCACCTAAAATACTCCTAGAAATTGGAGGAGACCACAGCACTGGGGACTGAAACCTAACAAACATTCAAGATACCTGCAACTTTAGAGTATGAGGTTTTGGAACTTACGTTTACATTTTATTTTGAAGATATTAATCGAGAAAACGCTGGAGATATGCTCTGTTTTCCACAATGACTTTAGGAATTAACAAAAGGAATTACTGTAAGTAATTCTGCTAGCATTCATACATTAGAGTTTGGGAAGCTATCACTGAAACTAAATAAAATTTCACAAAGAAACCCCCATGACTTAAAAAAAATAAATAAAAGAGCAGCTCAATGTGCAGATGTTGAGGGGAAGTTATTCTAGGGTAGCCATCGGCTGCTCTGCTGACTCAGAACAGCAAAGAAAATACTGCCCAAGAGTCCCTCAGCCTGACTTTAATGTTTGTTGTAAGCCAAACTCTGAATCCTGGCAGAGCATGCACACTTCCATTATTTCAGTTTGCTATACAGGCTCTGACATCAAAGCGACCACACAGAATTTGGAAAGCTCTCTTAGCAAGCCAGAGGAAAAAAAAAAAAAAATCCAAAGTAACAGCTTTCAGAAAGAAATTTTTACTGATGACATACTGGCCTGTATCACCTCCAACCTCCTTTGCAGCTGTAATACTCTTCTTCATAACTCATCCACTCATTGTGACATTTGGTATCAACAAGTCGTGTGTCAATTACTTGGGAAGCAGAAGAGTTGCCAGACTTACTGGATGCTAAACAGACAGGTTCTTATCCATTTACTGTATTTAACTGTAATAGCAGCAAAAGAAAACACATCGACCACCACAAACATAAGCATATCTTGCTGTTTAAAAACAAAACAAAACAAAACAAAAAACAAACCCAAACCTAAAACCTCATTAGATACACTGTTGGCAGATGATTTTGTTTTCTAGGCTGTCTAAAGACTTAAAAAGATCATACTGCTTACTCTCCATTACACAGGAGCTGCATTCTTTTAGATAGTTAACGTTTAATTAATATATTTTATTAGAATCATAGAATGGTTTAGGTTGGAAGGGACCTCAAAGATCATCCAGTTCCAACCCCCCGCCATAGGCAGGGACACCTCCCACTAGATCAGGTCGCTCAAGGCCTCAGAAAGTTTCGAAGGCTCTGCAGCAGACTGGCTATCTAGAACCAATGTCTACGGCTTGCCTCTGAAGAGAAAACTAGCTTAATTATAAAAGCTTATGTCCATAAGAAAAAAAAAAAAAAAAAAAAAGAGTACGGGGAAAAGAGCGAAGTACGAACCAAAGCTCAGCACTTCCACTAGTACCACCGGTGTCATTAACACGGCAGGCCACCTAGTTTGATTCCCTAGGGGCAGGGTGCTGAGCAGCCAAGCACCTGCAGGCCTTGCGATGCCTTTTGGGACACCATGGCGATGCCCCATACGGCTCCGAGCACGTGTAAGTTACAGCAGCGCAGTGTAATGGTCACAGGTGTCATGACAGCAACCACCGCGGCCACTCACTCTCCAAAGCAGCGCCGGGGTCCTGAACCCCGGAAGAGGAGCCGTAACCCTCCTCCCACCCAGCCGGACGAAGAGATGCCCAGCTCCCCTCAGGGTGGCCCACGCCAGACGGGGCGCGACCGTCACCCCTCGCCCCAGGCCGTAGCAGGAGCAACGCGCAGCCCTGCGAGACGGGTGGGGCGTCACGCAATGGCCGCGGCCTCCGGGAAGAGAAGACCCCGCTCACTCACTTGCTTCTCTCCACAGCTCGGCCGCACGGCAGCAGCTCCTAACAGCCACAACCCCTTCGCTTCTTCTTCTTCCTCCTTCTCCTCCTCCCGCAACACTAACTCCACCTCCAACCTCGCCCGCCTCCTCCTGCCGCCGCCGGCAGTTTAAAGACAAATCCGGCTGCGTCACTTCCAGCCCAAAAAGGCGGCAGTGTGTGCTGTGGGGGAGAAGGAACGCACACCTGGGGCGACCGAAGGCTGTTATGTGTAAGTTTTCTTCCCATTATCACTGACAGCGAGAAGCTTTTAAAATAAATTAATAATAACAATAATAAAGTCGGAGAGAATGAAAAAAAATGGAGAGAAAAAAAAAAATCTTTTTGCATTGGCCGGGAATCGAACCCGGGCCTCCCGCGTGGCAGGCGAGAATTCTACCACTGAACCACCAATGCTAACGCAGTATGTAGTTTCCGCATTTGTTACTCGAAGCGGACAGTAGGGGGTGTGAGTGCACGAGAGTATATGCGTGTGTATCCGCGCCTGCGCCCCTACGAAGTTTCAAACGACCCGCCCCACCCCGCCCAGCCCCGTTTGAAAGCCCACGGCGGCGGTTGAGGGTACCCGCCCTGACAAGCTAAGCAGAACTGGAATCGGCTCAACCATCATTTCCCATCAACCACAAATACGAATTTTGCCTAACGAATAGCACATTATCTGTCTCTATCCACGTATCTGCTGCTTTGTGGGCATCTTCGTCTCTTCAACTGTTACAAAAGGTGTTCCGCTGTCAAAGAAAACATCACGTACTACAGGACTTAGCAAAACCAGATGCCAGGCTCAGTAAGCCACAGAAACCTGGCCTTGAATATGGTGGCCCTGATGGAGCAGCAACATATCGCCCATCTAACTAGGTTCAGCTGCTTGGCAACAAATAGGATTTGAAGACTGGGCAGACTGTAGCAGCTTTAGGATAGTAAACTCAAGAATCCCTGGAGCATTAGGTAGGCTTCTCGTAAGGTTAGTCTTTTCATTAACACAGGCATTCTTATCCTTTTCTTCTTGTATTTTTACCCTATGAAAACTGTTAAAATTGGAAATGTTAGTGTACCTCTTTAGTGATTGCATGTATAGAATTGTGGAATAATTTTGGAAAGAAAAGATTCTCCACTAACTGATTGTCTGTAGGTATAGAATTGTAGAATAATTTTGGAAAGACCTTCCACCAAGTTCAATCATTATTTAATTACCAAGTCTGGTGCTAAACCATAGCTCAAACTAACTGTTTTTACACTACTTTAAGAAAGCTGTGGCTGAGTGGCTGTTGCTGTACCACATTATGTGGTTGAGAGCTGGTTGGATTACTCGAAAAATGGTCCTGTATTTCCAACCCAAGCTAGAACCACTGGGATATAATACAGTGGCTGGAGAAACACCTGGTTCCTCCAGCAACAGTTTCAGATATGCACTTAAAGAAGTAGACTTCCTCAAAGACAATTTTCCCTCTTAATGAGCATGGAAGCTGTGCGATGTTGTCATACC
Source organism: Psilopogon haemacephalus (assembly GCA_013396835.1). Lineage (NCBI taxonomy): Eukaryota > Metazoa > Chordata > Aves > Piciformes > Megalaimidae > Psilopogon > Psilopogon haemacephalus. Next base: position 703,431 of record VWZI01013307.1, on the reverse strand, counting down.
TCTCTTAAGGAAAAGCTTCATGATGCATACTTTATGTATCATAAATAACTAAAATTTAATTAATTTGATAAAAGAGACAGCAAAGGATGGTGCTCTTTCCCTAAGAAACCGAAGACTTCATTGTGATGTTCTATACTTTTGAGAAGGTTACAAATAAGAGAGTACAACTAAGTACAGTGTATTTATGCTATTAAACATATGCAAATTTTAAAATAATCAGTAAAGCTGTTGCAGCATGAAGAAGACTTGGGGTAGAGGGGTGTGAAGGGAAAAAAAACCCAAAAAGGCACTTGGGCAACTTATGTTCACATTTCACATGTGATTAGCCAAAACAAGCATTTGAATTTTTCATTTACAAAGATTTTAATTACCCCAGCAGGTGTTAAGATACGGAAACTGAATCTGAGAAAACAGCAAGTTTCTAGAACTCAGGAATTACACTGGTTACCAGGACCTGCTCATTCAGTCAGGCTGTTCTGGTACCGACTGGAAAAGCCAGCATAAAAGATTCACATTATTTTCCTATGAATATCAGGGGACTTGGAGGTTATGGTCCAAGCCACTGTCACGTAACTCCATGAAACCCAAATATAACGATAATCATTCAGAGTTCACACATGTAGCTGGATCACAGGTATACAGGGACCTGGCAAAAGGGGATGCCCATGTCATGACAGAGATACAAAGTACGAGTACAGAATACTCAAGACTGGCAAGACACTTAACTATGGCCTTCAGATAATGCAGCATTGTTAAGTTTACTAACTAGGTACATAATAAATGACTAATTTGCTTAAGTGGTATTGTGCAGTGGTTTATGTATTTAATTGAAAGATCCAGAAGAAATTACAGTCAGAAGAGTATTATAATACAAAAAAAACCCATTATATGTACATATACACACACACACACAGAATATATCTATACATAGATATATATATATAAATCTGTAAACTTGAATAGTGCCTTGATCAAGAGCATCTTAAGGCATTTGAAGATTTTATTACAACATTGACCAAATTTATTATCTTTTTGCTTTGGCTGAATTAAAGCAAACATTAAAGATCTGACCTGAAACACCAAAGACAACTGAAACCAAAGTTTAACAGTATCTTGGGTAACATCAGCCTCTTCTAAGAACCCACCACTGCACTGCCAAATAGCTGAATAACATTAAAAGGAGTCTAAATAAATCATTCCCACTCACAGCTTTGCAACAGCAGAAGATACATGTCTCAAAGAGACTTTCTAGCCATATATTCTATAGATTCTATTACAAATCAAGGATAGAAAAGATACAGCAAGAGGGCCTGCCCTAGGATAGAACACCACTGAATATCAAATAGTATTTACAGTACAGTTATATGATTATAGAACATTTTATAAATACAATTAATATGTATACAAGGGCACATAAAGGAGAACTTTCTTTTCATGCTTTACAAAGTGAAAGTAACCTGAAAACTCATTGCAGAATCCCACAGCTGCTGGTCAAGAGCCCCTCTTCTCTACTGCCTGTGCAAACCAATCCCCATCATGGGTCACCAGTGAAACACCCATGTTTTAAACAGCAGCTATGAAAAATCTTAACAGACTCTGGAACTATATATGAAAAATCAAGTTTCAAAACATGGGTAAGGCATAGTATGTTGGAGAGTTGTGACAACATTCATGTCTAACTTTCTTGGACTTGAATACAGTGCATTTTTGCAAAGAAATACACTGCAGCATATAGGTGGCAAAATTCAAATAACGTATATTATAACTTCTAACACAAAATGACAGAAAATACCAGAAGCATCTACCAAATTCTAAAGATATGAGCTCTTCCAACTTGTTTTAAAATAATAATATTAAATATTTCAACACTTGCACATGTCCTTAAACAATTCAGTAATTTCCTCTAATAAAAACAAATTAATTTCCTTGTACAGTACCTTTACAGGACCCTTTGTTTCTTTTTAGACACTTCAGCTAAAGATCAATTATATCGTTAAACAGGAATATGCTGTAATACAGTGCAGGCAGAGGAGAAATATTCAGATAAAAAGGAAGTTTTACCAATCAGTTTAAAGAAGAACTCACATCATTTTCTCTGCACACTTCACACGTGGTAAGGCAGGCTTGATAAAATTAATTTTAACTGGTAATATATTATACTTTACTCCAAGACAAGTAGACCAGTTTTACTGGGATACTTACTATGACAGAGGATAATCTTTAAAGTTTATTTACATGGAAAATCATCTTTTTTACATAATATATAAAATGGGAGTAGTTATACACTGCAGCCATTTTATAATATTTAAGGTAAATGAAATTAATCTTAAAAACTATATTTCAACAACTGTGGAACAGGCAGACATAACTGGAATTAATTTACTAAGCTACAAACACATTTTCAATACAGAAAATAACTACCTGCTTAAGAAAAAAAAAAAGTTTCATAACCATCTTCTAACCATGATAAGCACTTCACATAGAGGAGTGAACTTCCACAAACATTTTCACCTGTGACCAAGTCCATTTAAGAAGTTTCTCTACTGCCAGACCTCTTCACTGCAGTCCACTCCTCCATTGATTACACCAGTATTAATAATCTTTTTGAACCATACTGGAATCTGGATCACTCAAACATGCTTACAAAAAAGAAACCTTCAAATGCTAAACATCAAGCAGGTTTTTTTGCTGATCTGGTACTTAGCACAGTATAACTGACAGTTGCACTGGCACAAAGAGAGGCATTGACCTGGAGCACAAGAAGCTAGAATCACAGGAGAAATTCCTAAACCAGCTCGGTGGGAATAGTAAAATAGTAATTGGTGTTTGCTGCAATAACTCCTATGAACACCAAATTATTGATTTTTAGATAGTCATAATGCCAGTGCAATGGCACAAATAGTGTTTTAAGAAAGCTATATTGCTTACAGGCACATCATTAGATTATCCATTGGAATTCAATTCCAGGGAAAAGGAAATGTTTTACAAGACACAAAGTGTAGTAAAATACTGCATTTTCTTTACTACTGTTTTAGTCTTCAGGAAGAGACAGAGATTAACAGAACTTCGCCACTTTTAAGTCCTGGTCTTGCCTCACAGAAGCTGCTTAGAGGGTTGCCACTCTGCCTGCTCTCACCATGAGACCCAAGCAGGTGTCTCCTCATCTGCTGCAGGAAGTTCTGAAAACAGTAATGCAGAAGGCAGCAGACAACCATAAGTTTCTAATTCTATTCTGGTTTGGGCTGTGAAAGATGGACCACTGATGGCTCAGATGGATTGGTGCGTGACATTTCTCCTAACTGTGTAACTGTACAGAAAACTTTTAACTGAGTGACATTGATCTCCACAATAGTCTCAAAAGCCATAATTTATAATCTTTTCCCATTACTATCTCAAACATAATATGCAAACTGGTCTAAAATTTATTTTTAAACTAAAAATACCATCTAAAGCAGAACTGTACACACTTTACAGTTTGGTTGTACTCAGAAAAAAAAAAATCTGATTTCAGAAAATGTTTCTCCTAAAGCTCTTTTTACTCTCATCACTATGGAACTGATGACAGGAGACAATCGAGTTGTTTCCAAGTGAGCAGTCCTGCTTTGAGAGTACGAGTCACATGTTACAATATTACTAATGTCAAATTAAATTATTATTTAATAAAAAAGTAGCTCTAATGCTTTATCACTTTACAGTCATTGTAACAAAGATGAAAGCTTTCTTGTTCTAAAGCTAAGATGTACCACAGCAGTTGGAAACATTTAACCAGATAAATGGCTCAGTTTTTCCAACACTGTGAATAACTAGCCTAAATACAGTAAGAAGTGAAGGTACAGCAGCTTTTTTTTTTTCCTCTTCTCTTTAGAAAAGTATCAGAGAGGTTTCTTAGTGTAAAGTAGGTTTTACATTTGGTCAATGCAAAGAAAAACTGGCATTGAGAATTCTGAAGCAGAAATCTGTTTTCTAAACTTATTCAGTATATGTACAAATAGATATCAGGCATCATCATAGAAAAAAAGAAAAGGAGTACTTTAAGTACTATTTGGAGTACTTAAGAGTACAGAGAACTAATAGTAAAATTCAAGTGATTTTTTTTTTCACCTAACATCAAAGCTCTTCAAAATTAAAAAAATATCAATGCTGGAATAAATTAATATTTGAGAAGGATTTCCTTATATTCTGGGGAAAACAAAATGTACAGAGAGGGAAAGAGAAGATCCAACTTTCTCAGTGTTTAAAAAAAAGCCAACTGCATGCATTTACTCTAGCAATCTTCTCTCAATTCTCTTGGAGACTTCTCAAAAATTGCAGCTGCAAAATATGTCTATTTAGGCTTGAATATTTTTTCCTCCACTAAACATAAACCAGGTCACGATTCTGAACTCCTCTACCTGCCTGTTCATCATCATCATCATCTGACTGTGGTTCTGAGTTTTGGGAACTACTATATTCATACTCAATGGGCTTTGGATTGTTGTATGGGTAGCCATTGTCATCAAAAAACCTTCGGAAGGTAAACTCATAAAAAGCATGTTCAGGATGTTTTCCATTTTTGTACCACCCATTAAGCGTATCATTTCTGTTCCCTTCCTTATCATCATCACTCCACAATTTATCTGGATCGACTGGATCAAAGTTTGATGTGTCTGTAGGATGAGCAATTTTGGGGATGTAGAAAGCAGACTGCCGCCGTAGATCACTTGAGAAGTCAATTGTTTTAAAAAATGGATGAGCTTTTATTTCATCTGCACCGTTTTTGCCTAAACGATCTTCTGGTCCTCGGCAGAGCTTAATAATGAGGTCGGAGGCTTCTGGAGTCAATTTAGCTTGAGGTGGAATATGAAGTGCAGTTTGCCAGTTGATAACCTTTAAAGCAAGAAGAGATGTTACTCTATGTACGATTTCATGAAAGGAAAAAGTGAAAATTTGAACAAGACAATAAAAAGCCTCTGACAGCCACAAAGCTATCATTCAACACATTTAAGTTTTCACAGTAGAGGGAAAAAATATCCATCTCAGAACCACAGAGTGCCAGGTTGGAAGAGACCCCAGGAATCATCTGGCTCCAACCTTTCCAGTGATAGTGTAGTTTAAAAGAGATGGCCAGCACACTGTCAAACTGAATTTTAAAACTGATCAATGTAGAGGAATCCACTGCTTCTCCTGAGAGATAATTCCGATGTCTAACTGTTATAATTTTGAAAATTTTTCTTCTGGATTCTAATTGGAACCTCCTCAGGAGTGACTTGTACCTATTATTCCTTGTCTTTTGCATGTGACTGCTCATAAAAAGGGAGCTTGCATGATCCTGGTAGCCATCTTTTATGTACTGGTGAAAGCTGCTCTTTCAGAAACACAGAATATTTCATCTGGAAATCTGTCAAAGTCCAGGTAAAATTTATTCATGTTCCAAATCTAAACTAGAGTCTGTAACAGAATACTTCTGCTATAAACCAGCAAAGATAACACAAAGTTCAGCATCTGACACCTGAAATTTGGCATATGGTTTGCAATCCTGAAAAGATGTGGAGAGAAATGGATTTTTAGATTTATTTTATACACTGGGAAGATTAACAGATTTAAAGTTATTAAAAACAATACATTAAAAAACCCAATACTGCACTACATTTGATCCAACTATTACTTGGCAAACTGAATGCAGCTTTGCAGAAATGGCCCCTTCGGAAGACTTCTCTGATGGTTTCTCTGAAACAACTGGGGCTCAGCAGGGAAGAGAACAATGGCTCTGAGCTGCCAGTAATCCTGAGCAGCCAGAGTCACCTGCTGTTCCTCCGCCTTTGCATGCTGAACACCTGCAGATATATCACTAAATGAAATCCTCTGCAAGTAAGCAGGCACAGATGATAAATAATAGACAAAAAACATTCAGATGCTGGAAGAGAAAAAAAGAAAGTGAGACTAATAACTGAGACAGGTGGAAGAATTGGAAGGGAATGGCTAAGATCTGAAATGTGATTTTTAGTTAGCATGCTTACTGCATGATCAGATAAAAGATATGAACTTGACTCTTTCCTTTACCACTTAAGTACACTGCTGCAGTAAATTTTAAAATTTTGTACTTTTACATGTCTGGATAGAGCAGCACTCTCAGAAAACACTTTCGATTCAATCACAAATTAGATTTCAAGACTGCTTTTTCACACTGTTAATACCAAACTTTTAAAGTTACCTTCATTTGTGTTTCCAGTGGTGTCTGTGCCAGGAAGGGAGGCTGTCCCACTAACATTTCAAAGAGAATTACTCCGACACTCCACCAGTCACACAACTGTGTGTAGCCTGAAATTAAGTCCAAAAAAGGTATTCAAAGTTTAAGTATAATTTAAATCTTTTATTTCTTTAAAAAAAAAAAAAAAAAATTCTAATCAATACTTCGTTTAAGATTTCCACATTAACAACTACTTATTTTTTGTCAAAATAGTATACACTTGGGACAAGTGGCAGTGTAAGAAAGTTGAAGCAAGCCACTTGAGTATCAGTTACTTTGCAGTGAGAGTGCAGTACAAAAATCCATTACCTGTTCGTAACAATACTTCTGGTGCAATATAATTGGGTGTGCCCACAAGGGAATGGGCCAGACAGCGCTGATGTTGACGTGCAGCCCTACGCTCCAGTGGCTTCAGCCGATCTCCACATCTGCAATTTGCTGGATCACCCCACTCATTGCTGAAATCCATACTGTCTTGACGTACATGATCACCTATAATTGAGTGAGAAAAACAGCAAAACAGAGGAAAATTACTTATTTTCTAGTCTAAAATTTGTCAGCATTTTTTGTTACTACTCAGAATCTCAGTCTGTGAACTAATCAGCATTTTGGCTTTTGGTGTATGGATTTTAGCCAACTTTTGAAGAAACTAGGTTTTTAAGTTATTTTTTTGGCATAATTATAAAATATCAAGTTTAATCTTGTCTTGGTTTTTCTTTAGTATAACCAAATTGTGGGTAGAGGGCTTTATATTGTTAATGCTCTTATGTAAACAGAAACTCTCCAGTACTTAAAAACTTCAGAAAATAAAAATAAGATTTTAAACCTTCAACTTTTCTCCAGAAACTGTGTAGCAGTCTGGCCTAAGGTGAAAGCCACTTTGATAAAAACAACTCAAAAGTAAGTTTAAAATTGTTTTTGGAAGTATGTTCTTATTTTTTAAAAATTAAACCCAGGTTATTACAAATTCTGTATTTTATCACTCTCAGAAGTGTGAAGTTTTCAGGGTTTTTTTCTCTTTTGTGGCTTCTGTTTTAAGTAATCAAGTAGGATTTTTAGAAGCCTGCTTAAATGCTTCTCAGAAATCAATATGTTGTACTAAAAGGAAGGACACAAGACACTTAGAACTTTTAGCAAGATTTTTGGGTATGATTACCTTTAAAATACCTGTTCTGTATTCAAGGCAGTTAGGGCTTTTGTCTATGTAATTATCTTTCTAGTGCTGTGATGTTCTTTCTCCAAATTTAAAAAACCACTAATGGAACAAGCTTACAGCAGCACAGCTCATTCCTTTTCCCTCAATGAATCAATTCTCCCACCTACAAACTTGCTCTAACTAAACGTTACTTTCTGTAACGCGAGTGGTGTACAGACACATAGTCAGATGAGTTACTATTCAGGAAGGGAAGCAGCACAGTCATCTTTATACTCATCTATTAATTTCTGTCAAAGAATGAGACACTGACAAAATAACAAAGAAACCTTCCATGTTTCTCTTACCACTCTGGTAGTATTTTGAATCGTGAGTCCATCGAAAACCTGTACAGAGCCCGAAGTCAGTCAATTTAATATGTCCATCCCGGTCTATCAAGATGTTATCAGGTTTAATATCTCTGTGGATGAAGCCCATTTTATGAACACTTTCAACAGCGCAGGTCAGTTCTGCTGTGTAGAACCGTGCCAAATTTTCTGGGAAAACACCCATTCTAATTAGTAGACTCATCATATCACCTCCTGGAATGTAGTCCATTACAAAGTACAAATTGTCCTTATCTTGGAATGAATAGTACAGGCGAACCACCCATTCATTATCAGCTTCTGCAAGGATATCCCGCTCAGCTTTAACATGAGCAACTTGATTTCTAAGCAAGACATCTTTCTTCCTCAGAGTTTTTGTTGCATACAGAGCATTAGTATCCACTTTCCTTGCTAGGCAAACTTCTCCAAAGGCACCAACTCCCAGGGTTTTAATTTTTACAAACATCGACTTGTCCATTTTAGCTCTTCTTAGTCGAATATAATTAGATTCTTTCTGACACAACATTTTCCTCATTTGATCTCGGGCTTCTGGTGACAATCCAACCTGTTCAGCAAACAGAATGAAATCCAAAGAGTGAACAGTACTCTTAATTCTTGGTGATCTTCTTATAATTACAAGGCTTTAAAAAAACCAAACCAAATACTTATATACAGCATGGGAGAAACTACTTAAAGGGGTTTTGTTTTGTTTTAATTTGCACATTAGGATTCTATGAAAACATAGGAGTGATACAAAACAAAATGTCATCACTTTCAACAGCAAGATGCACCAGGTGCCATGCACCAGAAGGTTCTTGAGAAGGGAGTATGTTCTCAAGAACTAAAAGGCTAATTTACAAACTACTGATAAAAAACACTGCAAATAATACTTATTGGAGTAACTGTGTACATCAACTGCCTCCTTAATTCACTTTTCAGAGTCCAAAGAAACCAAGACATGATTAGGATTACCTAAGATGACAGAATGGCTTCCACTCTCTAGACTACCCATAACAGAGGTCACTGAACTTCTGACCACCTCCGTGGCATTTTAGTTGCAGGAGGGAGTATGCAACTCTCACTTTCATGTCTCCCTGTGCAGCTACACAAACCAGATCCAGGTGGCCTTGTTTCCTACTGTCCAAACTCAAGCACGTCTCTGCCACAAGCTAAGACATCACCTTCCCTTTCATCACAGAACCCATCTCTTTCTAGCAGGACTTCTATCGCTCTCTCTGTACTGCTCTCTACATACCAACTAGATGCGCAATTTTTTGGAAGTGACTAACTCCTTTCCGTGGTATCAGTCCTTGGCTTTCATCAGTGTACATAACCCCTGTCTTGAATGAGCATCCCTAGTGCTCTAATCAACACCTCTAAGATTATGGCAGCTTAAACACTCACAGGCCACACAACTCATCACCTACAGCATGGAAATCCTTAAGAAACACCCTAAGTATTCTCATTTTATTCCAGCCCAGGTTCCTCCTAGTGTATTTTTGCTGGCTTCAATTCTTTTAAAACACCATTCAATTCCGGTGGCAAAAAAGTTCTACCAGCACTTTCATATAAGTAATACTTATGCTTGCAATACTATGGAACACAACACAGTAAGAACAGAAAGTGAAGTTTTCAAATCAACATTAATTACAATCTCACATTTCTCAAAAATATTAAAAAATAAATTCATGCTTAATTTTGATGCAGGATTACATGCAAAGCCCTCTAAAAAGGTATCATGCTATTCTTAATAAATACTGTTGCTCCAGGATCTTACTTGTCTACACAGGGATGGAGGCTACAGAGTTCAGGAAAGCTTCCCACACCTTAACAGTTTAAATCAGCTGTTAGTGGAAGTGAAAAGGAAAGAGAGAAGACTAAGAATGAAGATCTAGAAAGAGTTCCAGGAAGAAATCTTGCTAACATTTACATATTTGTGATTAAGCAAACACTCATAAAGCACTACTGCTTATAGCAAGAACTTTCAAAGTGCAAGAAAACATGGACTTTAAAAAGCAGCATTTCAGGAAAATGGATAAGCCAAATACATTCTTTCATAGAATAAACCAAAAGGTACACCATACTTATGTGAAACTTTTCAACTGTAATTGTTAAGAAATAAACACAAGAAATACACCTCAAATTTCCATTTCTAAAAACCTTACTTTCACTACTCTTCACTATTTCCTCTTTTGAAATTACATTAAAAAAAAAACTAACGCACACATGCATATGTACACACACCCCAACCAGCTCCAGTTTTCACCCATTTGATTTGTTTTAATAGAACACTGACATTCTAGAAACAGATCTGTGGGATAATATAGATGTGAAGAAGCTGATTCGGTGTGTTTTTATTCATATCTGTGTTTTACTGTCCATTTCAATTACCCCTTCAAAGGTACCTTTGCAGCTGGGACTCTAAAATACTTAGGGAAAAGGTACAATGTTGTTTCCATTCATTTAAAAAAATAATCTAACTTTTAAATATTAATTTTTATGATTGGAATTTAAAAAACTGGAAACAACTGCTAAAGTAAAATGTATTACTATTTTGCTGACTATATAAATGCACTAACCAGTCTACTAACTTATCTCTACAGTGTTTTGGGGATTTTTAATAACAAAAACAAGTAATCTAAAAATATTGCATATGACTCAATAAGGATTAAATAGAATCCATAAGAAAAGGCTAAGAGCCATGTAGTCAAATCTCAGTTCAGGCAACAACAATTTTGCTTCTCCTGCTTTACCATATACACACCAAATAAACAAATATACAAACATATACAAACCAAATTTAGATAAGCAAAATTACTACTTAAAAAATTAATTTCTAAGCAGACAATGAAGTACATAAAGCAATGAAGAACTTGCCACACCTCAAAGAAAAGCTAAAAGTAGACTTCAGTACCACTATATGTGACAGTAGTCTCTTTAGCTGTACTATTTTAGCACCCTACAACTAAGACATAGTTCTTAAAATGAGTGTAGCAAACATTCTAGTCATAGATTTAGATAGAAGGAAGAGTTTACCCGCATCATTTCATTCTCCAGTTGTTTTTTCCGGTGCAAGCGCTGCTGATGGGACTTGAGTATATTCTCCACGTGCTGCTCCATGAAGAATTTAAAGGCTTGAGGGGAATAGCTTTGAATGCGAGACTCTCTTCTTTCTTCATCCTTCTTGTTTTTCCTAACAGGAACAGGTGATGTCGTGATTTGTTTCTTTTCTTTATCTGCTGAATCAACACATTCGTAGTTCTTCTCAGTCTCATCCTCCTTGGATAAAACAGGTGGTTCTTCTTTGTTGAGCTTGGGTCCTGTTTCATACAGATTTAGAGAGGGATTTTGGTGCAACAAGTGTTTCGGGTAAGGTGGTGGGGGACCCTGGTAATTTGGAGCCTCTGCAACAGGAGACATAACTGCCATGTTTGTAGATGCACTTTCAGAGAAAGGAATGGTCTGAACAGTTTGCACTGGCTGTGGCATCCAGGATGGGTGAGTGGGTGCTAAAGCAGTCTGTAGCTCTGGTTTTAACACACGCATACTTTTTACTGGTTGTTGAATGGGAGCTGGTGTTATAGCTGTTACTGTTGTAGCTGAAGGCTGAGAGTTGCTAGAGTGACTCTGCCTATTTCCATGATGGTTGTTGAAAGAATTTGACCGTACAGGAACATTGGGTTGCCACGCAGGCAAGTCATGACCACTGCCAGGTGATGACTGTGGTTGCACAGGTGAAGGCTGTGACCAGGATGCAGGTATTGCAGCTACATTTGTGTTATAAAGTTCCATGTTGTGACTATTTCTATTTGGCACCATCATTGCCTGAGGAAGATTCCCATTGGTATACACTGGAGGAGGAGCAGATCCTCCTGCCTGCATCTGTAACGCTGTAGGACTTTGCCTGTTAGTTGAATTCATGGGATATGGGGGTGGTTGGCGACTCACTGAGCTCCCAGACACCACATTCTGGTGAACTATGAATTCTGCCTGACAATTGCCGTTTTGCATTCCAGCTCTTCCTGATGGATAACTAAATTTGCTATTGGCAGAACTCTGCATGATTATTGGTTGCCTGCCAATGGGGACAGCACTCATGCCTCTCTGGCCTTGCGCAGAAGAATTTATGGGTGAAGGATTCATAGGTGGAGGTGGATAACCATCCTGCCATGCTCCTGGTGGCACTGGAGAAATACGGGAGATAACATATTCCATGTTTCCAGAGTAGCGCTTTGTTTGAGAGTTTGGTTCCCAGGAAGGAGGTGGAGGAGTAGTTCCCCTTGGAGGAGGTGTCTGTCCTCGAGGAGGTGGAGGAGGAGGAGTGACACTCCTTATCTGTGGTAGAGGTGGAGGATTCACTCTTTGTCCATTGCCAGGATGAGCCTGGGCAAATGCTGCAATGCCAGATCCAGATAAGGGCCTTCCTACGTCAGGCTGAGAGCTGGGACTTTCTGAGCGATAAACTACACCATCTCCCAGGGAAGGGCCGTGCCTCTGAGGAACCAAGGACTCCTTAGAACCCTTCCAGCTCTGCTTGCGGTTAACTGATTGCTGTACAGTCCCTGCTTTTACAAGGAGAAAACACAGCACTTGCATTATTGGAAATAGAAATAATTCAGTGCTTTGAATATTTTACTCTTCTGCATTAACTACTACAGAATCAAGATGGGAATTCTCTGACCTAGCACGATTCACTCCACAAGAAAAATCTACCTCTATCTAGTGACACACAGCATGATATGGTAACATGCTCAGTACATGATATGAGAGTAAACCAAATTGCTATGAAACCATAGCAACAATTTTTAGAAAGCAATTTTCTGAAGATGCACTTTGTTTCAATTACAGATGCACTTAATTCTTAATTAAATAAGAATGGTAATATGCAAAATTATTAGGCATACTATGTATTTCTAATCATGCATACAAGCAACTTTCAGAAGAGATGTTCATTACAAAGGCAAAAGAGCAATATCACAGAAAACCAGGTTTAGTCACACTGCTATTTCTTCCAGTTTAAGTGTTAAAATTTAACTGAAGCTGCAAAATTAAATAGCTCACTTACACCTGTGTATGAATACAGTTCATCCAAAACTGACATATTCCTTGCATGTGACATTTGACTAAGTACTTTATTTTTTAAAGTTACACCTTGATGAGTAAAAGTGTTGCAGATTCAGGAATCAAAACAGTATTAAAGCAAAAGTCATAGAGCCAAACTCCACCACGTATTTGCTTTTCAGATGCTATTTCGCAGCACAGAAAATAACATGCAAGGAACTGATAATGCATGCAGTGTTTTTATAGTGCTATTACTGAGGCACCTGTAAACAGGTGAAGTGCTGTAACCACTGAAAAGTCTTTGAATGGTTACTGTATCTTTGTTAATTACTGTTTCTTCGCAAGGAAAATCATGGCTAAAAGGTGGCATTTAGCTACAACCCTCACGCAATCATCAACTAACCCTGCTTCACAGACTAAATGAAAATAATGCTGTACTCTCCTACTCCTGACCACTAATTTTTCTCATACCTAAATGGTCCATTTAAAATGTAATTTTAAGAAGTTAGCAGATCAACACTCCCATCAAATAAAGTTCAGTATTTCTGCTGCATTTAAAAGCTAGCATTTTTTTCAGATGTATGCTACTTAAAAAAGGCAAACATTGAGATTTATTAAAAACATGCTTGTATGGGTTAAGACAGCAACAAGTAGCAAAATTGTTAACTCTGTTGCTATTAAAGCTATACTATATCTCCAAAAGTCTATAAAACCGTGAACTTTGCCTTAAACATTACAGAAACAAAATCTGGAACCAAGCAGGATAAACTAAGGAGGCAGAGTGATCTTGAAACAGGACATCTCAAAATCCAAATACTGTACCCATATAATATATAAGCACACATATACACAGAGAAAGGATACATATGCACAGATGTACACATACATACCACTGCTGTGTGGTAGAATGCGTAAAATGAGAGGTGAATAAATAAAATAAGAATTCAGGTAACTTCTACATACCTCCTGACACCGAGAACAAAATATGGGCATCAGACCAGTGAGGAACAAAAATTACCAAAATGAGATGTAAATGCCTTTCTTTGTATAAAATACTTAAATACAGTACTAGAACCACAGTTATTAAAAGAAATGCTTAAGAAATTAATGTCACATGCATCTATATTTCAAAAGAACTACATTATATACTTTACATACTATTTTTCAAAGAAAAAAACTGTATCTCAGTATCTCCTCTTTTCCACTATATTTCCACCTATAGGAATATAGTCAGTGAGTGACTGAGCTACCATGGATATACCTACCTGGTGGTTTCATACCTGCATTTACAGGTCTTGCTGCAGCTGCAACCATCTGTTCCCGACGAGGATCTTGGTAGCTCATTTTACTTATAAATTCGATAGCAGCTTCTATACTACGGCTGTTAGTTTGTTTAAGAGCTTGTATAACCATATCCTAAAGAAAGCAAGTATTACATTCATTATAAAAAGAGGCAAAAATACCAAAACCCATAGTTATTTAGCCAAATACTGTCCAGTAATTTTACCAAAGTACAGAACTGATTTATCTCAATCTACTTTATTTTTAAAACGTCTCCTCCACAATAGATCCTCCAAAACACTAATACACTGTGAATCTCCAGGAACAAAATGTTAAGTTATTGAAGCACTGTAGTTTGATGCAAATTGTGTCACTGTGTTGAGCAAAGAGTTTGGTTACACACACTGGTATGCACTACCCAGGTAACAGGTTGTTACATGATGACCAGAGGTCCCCTCCAATCTAGGTTATCCTAGGAAGGATCACTGTTTCAGTTGGAAAACATCTCTAACATGGTCTAGTCCAACCATCAACCTAAGACCACCATAGATATGTCCCAAAGTGCTGCGTCCACATCTTTCTCCAGGGACCATGATTCCATCACCTCCCTGGGCAACCTGTTCCAATACCTGACCACTCTTTGTGTATTTTTTTTTTTTTCTAATAGCCAGTCTAAACCTCCCCTGGTGCAGCTGGAGACCATTTTTCCTCTTGTTCTATCACTTGATGCTAGGGAGAAGAGACCAACACCCACCTCACTACAACCTCCTTTCAGGTAGTTGTAGAGAGCAATAAAGACTCTCCTCAGCCTCCTCTTCTCCAGACTAAACAATCTCAGGTCCCTCAGCTGCTCTTCATAAGACTTGTTCTCTAGGCCCTTCACCAACTTTGTTGTCCTCCTATAGACACACTCCAGCAACTCTGTGTCTTTCTTGTAGTGGGGAGCTCAAAACTGAACACAATACTTAAGGTGCAGCCTCATCAGTGTCAAGAACAGGGCCAAAATCACTTCTCTATTCCTGCTGGTCATACTATTCCTGATACACTGCAGCACACTGATGGCTCAAGAAGATACCATAATTTGAAAGTCAGATCTTGGGGTTTGCTCATTTTCCTTCAGTACAGCAAGACTTTTTGTTAACTAATAACCATTAGCTTCTGCCTAAGAACTCTTTCTGATGAAGACAACAATTTTGGGAAAAAAAATGTTTTGGTGGTATATTTAAGTTTTAAGTTCCTAGAAATACAAACACAACTTTTGATCCAATGGTCAACTTCGACTCTGTCAATGGGAAAACAGACTGACAGAGTCAAATAAAATTTACACTTTAGAGTCAAGCAGAAGAGATAGAATTTCAGAGATGTTTAAAAATTAGGTAGTGCTCTCTGTCATATTTCATGGGATTTGTCCAGCTGACTCAACAAGTCTGAAAGAAATCCACACCATAAATCTCTACAATCAAGCACACTGTCTTTAGTGATTTGTTATGGCCATGCTTCATCATACTGAAGCAATCAGTTCACACTTGATAGTGATACTACTGTTTATCCATGTCACTGACAAAGATGTTAGAGGAATTGAATGCAACCTCAGCAAGTCTGCAGATGACACCAAGCTGTGTGGCACAGTCAACTTGATAGAGGGTAGGGATCCATCCAGAGGGACCTGGACAGGCTGGAGAGGTGGGCCCAGGACAACCTCATGAAATTCAACAAGGCCAAGTGTAAGGTCCTGCACCTGGGTCAGTACAATCCCAAGCACAAATACAGGCTGGGTGGCAAGTGGCTAGAGAACAGCCCTGAGGAAAAGGACCTGGGGGTCTGGGTAGATGAGAAGCTCAACATGAGCCAACAGTGTGCACATGCGGCTCAGACAGCAACTGTGTCCTGGGCTGCACTAAGAGAAGCATTGCCAGCAGGGCAAGGGAGGGGATTCTCCCCCTTTACTCTGCTCTCATCAGACCCCACCTGGAGTACTGTGTGCAGTTCTGGAGCCCCCAGCACAAGGACATGGAACTGCTGGAAAGAGTCCAGAGGAGGGCCAC
>VWZI01013307.1:661940-687104 GCA_013396835.1 Psilopogon haemacephalus | reverse complement strand
GTTCAAGGCGAGGCTGGATGAGGCCTTGAGCGACCTGATCTAGTGGGAGGGGTCCCTGCCTATGGCAGGGGGTTGGAACTAGATGATCTTTGAGGTCTCTTCCAACCTAAACCATTCTAGATTCTACATTTGAACAGATTACTTATATATGACAGTATTCACCTTCCACTAAAATCAATGAGAAATCAAATAGGGCTCAGAAGCGAAGCAGTTTCAAATTCACATTTGTACTTTCACCATGTTTGTATACACTTTTAAACCTAAAAACATGAAACCTTCAGAAAAAAAAAATTCAATGAACAAAGAATCTTAAAAAATATTTTAAAATTAAAAACAAAAAACAAAGATTGTCATAATGTTTAGAGACCAGCCGCAACTGTTACAGAAAGTAGATAAAACTTCTGATTTCATAGCTCCTTCACAAGACAGTTATGTCTGCAACACTTCTGCTATTATAGATAGGCAAGTCTAATCTGTTGCAAAGAAGTACATTTTCAGCATTGGTAGGCTATTCAATCACTGCAAACAGAAGGTCAAGTAATCCAGAGAATTTCAGTTTCCAGTTCAAAGACACTTTTATAGGACCCATCATGAGTTTTTACCTATCAACTTGAATTTCCATCCTAATCAATTTCAAAATGGAATTAATTTCCTTTTTAGTCAAGCATTTATACAACATACAAACCTAGACCTTCAAACTGACATCACCAAGACATAGTATTTCAAAGTACAAAATCATCAGTATTTTGAGAGGATACAGTAAGAGCCAAAGGATCCTTCTGTCCTCTAGATCAAGAGCAAAAACTTTGGTTATATATGTGTTATGAAATACTCAATGTCTTGATGACTATCATCTTAAACAGAAAAACAAACTTGGATTCTAATGAGCAAGAGAGCTTTCCAGTAAGCTACTAAGTCTTAAAAAAAGTTAAACATCATGAACTGCACTCTCCCATAATTACTATGACTATATACCTTACTACCTATAAACACACTTGATAGTGATATGATTCTATCTCTTCAGCTTTAACCCTGAATAGAACCTATTACTTCAGAGACTGAGGGGAAGAACCAGAACATTTGTTACATTCAATATATTAAAAAAAAGTAGTAAAAACCAGCTGCTTACAGCTGACCAATATAGCCCAGCTATGATCCAGTCCATAAACCAAACCCAGCTCAAAATGAATTCTCATTTCATTCCTACTTTGTTTGTCTACTAACTCCCTTGCCCAAGAAAAATACATTCCTATTTCAGTTGCATCTGTTCCCAGTGGTTTTCAGGGGCCAACGCCATGTGGACTGCTGCAGCAATACAGCTGCAAGTTAACACATGGCAGAAATGGCTTACACTGACACTGCCAAAAAAAAAAGGTCTATATAACCACAAGTGTCCTGGGAATTCTCACTTACACCCACAAACAGTAGGAGCAAGAGGCTTCATGATATAAAGGATGCTACAAAAGTTATCAACTTAAGGTACCTTAGAGTAACTGGAGTTTAATGCACTAAAATTTATTACCCAGACACATACCATTTTTTGCAAAAATGACTGCAGATTCCATGTGTAAAATTTGATCTGAGAACCAATATACTATTAAAAAACAAAACAGCAACCTCAGCAACAAACCACAATGCAGGAATAAATCGCAAAATCCCTTATAATTATAAAATCCTAGACTGTGTACATGATCAAGCAAAAGGAAAATGAAAGACCAGTATCAGCACCTAACACTGGCACACTGTAGAAGAAAAGCCAGTTAACAGTTTTAGAGAGGCTCGCTCTTGCTAGATGTAAATCTTTCTGCAAAGCATCACAGATAGCAGAACTCCTGAGCTGGTCACTACTACAAACAGTGTATCCCTACAAAGGCAATTTCTGTTGTGATATCATGCTTTTTTCCTTAGGAAAGATGAGTGGTTTGCCAGCTTTTTTAAAAAACATACTTTCGTACTCAGGTTTACAGAGGAGGCATGGAAACAGATGTATCCTAGTAAAATTACAGAAACTGTAACAACTTTTTACTCCTAGAAACCACTTTTCAGATTCCTTTCTGTTATTAAAATGAAGAATTAATGCAAGTAAGTTTAGTTAGTGATTTAAAAATTAAATTTAACATTATTTAGTTTCCTGTATTTGTAGTGAAAATAATGGCAAAATAATTACTTATGTCCAAGGTTTTTCAGAGATTTGACATATTTGTCTAAGAGTATACTACATAAAAAACACTGCAACTGACTTTGTCATGTACCTTGTTATTTTATCTGTATCTGACAAAGTGCATAGACAAATTTCTTATTCCACAAAATTTGAGCATCTATAAATCACAGATATAAAAACCTCATTAAAATTAATTTCTGAAATATCTGGTGCTGACTTTTTAGTTTAACATGGTCATTTTTACTTAATATATTTTAATTAAGCATAACCCAAAATTACACTGATTGAGGCAAAAACCCCAATGTTTCTAGAGAGCTCAGTTCCCTGCCTCAAATGATCTAAATAATTAATCTACACCTGTGTATAATAACAAACTGCAGAAAATTCTTTAAAAAAAAAGTCAAGACACTAAATCCTTCTACTCCTTTTCTTCATCCCCCACTACTACCAGTTTCACTATATCCTAATTAGAAATCTACTAGAATTTTAAGAAGCTGTTTTGCTGATGTGTTGTTCAAACTTTCCACAATCAACATCCCCTCTGCCCCAATATGTACTAATATAGTTAGCAGAACAATTCTTGAAAACAAAATATTCCACCTCATCAAAGCCAGCAGCTTGTAAATCTTGCAGCATTTGTCGATTAACTTCTGACGTTCCTTTGACAGCGGAGGTTGTTTCATTTGCAAAAGGCAGAAGTGAGTTTCTGATCTCCTGCAAAACTTTATGATATGTCACAAACTTGGGGGGATTTCGGCCCTGTCTAGGATCTTCAGATAACATTTTGCCCATGCTGTGATCAGCTTTAGCAGCATCTGAGGGTTTAGGCAAGTTTCTGAGGCTCTCTCGTATTTCCTGTAGCATCTGCTGGCTGCTGCCAGTATAGCTACTGGCAGGAAAAGTCTTAGGCCTCATTTGTCTATAACCTTCTGGTTTCTCACTTCTCTTCATGTAAACATGTATATATGAAACCTCCACCAAGGACTTGCACACAACAAAATCCAAGGAAGACTGGCTGGTATTTTCAGAACTTGTGAAAGTGGTGGCTCCTCACTGTGGAACTGTGCTTTCCGTAGTGCTGGAGTTTGTAACAACCCAAGACTGCTATTCTGTGAACAAAACAAATAAACAAAAATTCCCATTATGTGTACAGCAATAAAAAAACAATCACAATGTAGCACTGATGGCAGTGAAACATTCATACGCATCACTGTCCTTACAACTATTAAAAGCACACTAAACAACTTCCACAGGCAGTCCTTGCTCAACCCAACAGGCTTCTAACAAGTCTGTTAACAGAAGTACAGCTTGAGTGCCTCCAAGTCCAAACAGCCCTGAATTACAAGGGACATGGACAAAGTAAAAGGTAACTTAGTCTGGTGAACAAAGCATTCAAAACTAGGTATGAACTGATGTGTGTGCTACCCCATCACTGGTCTTTTGCCTTCCTTCTCTGTTGGGTGTTGCGGGCTCATCACCCACATTTTCTCCATCAACTCAACAATTCGGCTAGGATGTGGACCAAATACTCTAGCTGTTCAACAATTCTGACATCAAGATCCACAGGGAGATGGAGATGAGAAGTACGAAGTACACCAGTAAGAGTATGTAATTCCCATGATTTTATCTGCTCTTTAGCAGACTTATAAGTAGACACTTGCCTAGCTCATTGCACACAACTTCATAATTTCTTGTACCACTGGCCATTTAAACATGTTTGAGGATTCATTTTTCTACAACTATCATAGTCTCTTAGCTTGAGTCTCTTTGAACCAGTTTTTGCCCATAGTTAAGTATTTTATTTTTTTTAACATCAGGGAACATGACAGCAGAGGAAATAAGAACATCTCATCAAGCTTTTTAAGTTATAACATTATTTAACAACCCAAGCATCAAATTCACTGGAAAGTGTAATTGTGATCTTTGCTAAAGGAAACAGAACTTTCTGCCGAAACCAAATGAAAAAACATTTGCATTTTGAAAGCACTGACTCACCAGGGAAAGAAGCCTGTGTCTGCAGAGAAATCAAATCTCTGCATTTGTGCTGTGCACTAGTTAGCACTGTAACTGGTACGGCAAAGGACATAGCAACTAAAGTGAAACTTTGAAAAACCTGCCTCTTCAGAGTATCATGAAATACAACTTTCACAGGCTGTTATTTTCTTGGTTTTGTTTCTCAAGTGTTAAACATATGCATTTCTAATTTTCTTAAGGATTATTTTTGAAGATTCAGATATCTGCAAGGATCTTTTTATCTTGTCAGGTAGTGGGTAGATAAGTGTTTCTTATAGTAGACAGGAATTAAACAGATGTCTGTTTTAGACAGTCTACATAGAAGTCACTCTTCACCCAGGTTTCACTTCTATGGTATTTACACCGTCATAAACCAATGAATGAATCAGTGAATGAGGAAGAATATGACAAGAAGTTAATAGGAAAATGAACTCCCTAATACACATGCAAATTATATTAATTAAATACACATTACCCACATATGAATAAAACCTGAAAGCTTGAAGTAAGACATAAATAAATACTGTGTAAAGAAACATAAGGGACACCCAATTAACCTCATTCTCTTTGAAGAGCCACTTAAAAAATTATACAATTTCTCCAATGGAACTACCTATATCTTAGGTGCTATAACTCCACCCACAAGTTTTGTTTGCCCTGTGACATGTCTGAAACACTACATAAATTCAAACTAGTAGTACACATTAAAGCTTTTTCCTGCAGTCTGGTAGCATATGATTCTTCAGCACTCACTGAGTAAGAAAAAAAAAATTCTAAGCCATGAAAATGAACTTTGATAATAAGCAGTGAAGTTCTGCTCAAAATATTAAGAAATCTAGATTCATCAGAAAGTACAGCAAGAAACAAATTAAAATACAATTTATCCGTGGCCAATTTCAAAATAATTTTCAAAACATTCCATGTTTAAAACCACAATGAAAACACTTTGTCAAAAACAATTTTTTCCAAAAAAAATGGAGTAACTATATTTAGACCATTTTACCAGCTTTGCTATGGATGCTCCTTTTGTTCCCAAGACATCTGCTTCAAAAGACGCAAGGGTTGGATACCCAAGCATGAGGACATATGCTAATAACACTTGAAAAAATAATTGTGTCCAAAAAAGTCAAACCTGTCAGAAACTCACCCCAAAACACAGGGCAAGGCCAAACATCTTAGTTGAAGTATTTTACATCCCTTGCTCAAATTCAGCCAAAATTACAAGCAACAGCTAGTTCACCATTGGCAGTTGGTATCACTCATATCATACATATACCTAGTTACACAAGTCACTCCCTTTAACGAGTTCCAAAGGCCTGGAACTCAGGAGAAAACAGTTGTCTTCCACCTAAATATTTTACCATCATTTCATCTAGTACTTCAATATTCATTTCATGGTTACACCATGGGTAACTGAGATACAAAAATGTAACACTTGTGAGAAAAATCAAGGTTAAATTAACAGGACACATGAACCATAAATGACCTAGAGTCAACCAGCTAGGTGGAAAAAAAAAAAAATAGTTCATCCTCAAATTTCTTTAGATGCAAAACTGAGAAAACCTACTTCTTTCTAAAGTGCTTTGAGAACTTTAGGACAAGAAATACTATTTATTGTTTGATAGCTATTAGTTTCCTGGCAACTTCAGTATAACAGGATATGGACTAAATGGTCTTGAAAAATGAAGCTGCACTTTCACTTTTTTTTTTTTTTGCAGAAACACAACTTTACCAGTGCAAACCAGTTCACTTATCTTCTACCGCTTATTAGTGCCAGCGTAATTGTTTGTAAGGCCACACAGACTAAATCAAGATAAGGAATTTACTCAGATAAGTTACTTTTTTTAGTGGGTTATTTCTTTTGGCAACAGTGATGGGGGGCACTTTGATGTGTATGCAAAACTACAGTGTAACTGCTCAGAAATCCAATGAAATTTGCCTTCCAGTTTAATGAAATACAAGAAAGCAAGTATTAGTACAATTCACCTCTTACATATGAACCTCCAAATTCGGAAGTCACCTCCTCTCACGGCTATTTGCGTATCATAAAGCAGCAGTCTTCTCTGCACAGTAAGAAACTTATCTCAGTTTTGTACTTCTAACTAGCAGACACAAACTGAATCCCAAGGGAACTGATGTCTATTCTCCCTTGTAGTTTTGTGTCATTAAACAACAGATTTGTTAGTTAATGCAGCTGTTTCTGCTAATGAAGTTCTCAATTTCCTTGAAGGAGCTAAAAACCCACAAACAAAAGAAAAGAAGCTTTTCATTTGTTTTCTAAATACGAGGGGAAAAAAGTATTTTCCTCTACAGGTCAAACTGCAGAAAAATATTTGTACTTTTACAGTATAACGATGAAAGACTGGAGTTACAGACATTTAGGGGAGAGCACAGAACGGTTCATAAATTTGTTAATCACTTCGAGGTTTTCCTGGAGAAAAAAACTCAACAAGACAATTTTGTAACTGATCTGTAACATTTCTTATTTCGAAGAGTTTTCAACATACTTTCAGTACTTGCATTACTAATTAAGTACTGAATGCCACACGTTGATCTTTCTGATTCCCACTCTTATGTACCTATTCTGGCAACTTATTTTATACATCCTCACACCACTTTATGTACAGGGGGGGGAAAAAAAAAAAATCCAGAATTTGGGAAACAAATTTCATAGAAGCTTCATTCGAACCCACAAAAGGAAGACATTCAGATTACAGCTCATTCACCTATACGGCAATTTGTCAAATGACACATTTCCAATTATAAGTTTCTATAAGAGGAGAAGAAAAGTAGACCCCGAAATTAGTAAATAAACACAGCTACATGTAGTCAAGGAAGGCTGAGCTGGATATGACCAGAGGCTAGCTGAACACTGGGAACATTGTGCACTCGGGCTGCTTATTTCCATTCTTATGCTCTGCTATCTCCTTTAACAGGGTATGGCTCTTCCTAAGTACAAATGCATTCTTAATGATCCTCAATTGCTGAAGCACACCTAAGAGTGATCTTTATGGCTACCAGCAGCACAGCCACTGAGGACCAAAGTGTAAACTACGCTGGTACAGACAGGTATCAAGGCAATTCCTATAGCACACTAGGACCCAAGGTTTCAAGGGCTATCCAGACCACAATGTTTCAGCGCCGCTACCACTGTCGGGCATACAACAATCACGAGTATCGCGCCTCCATCCCACGGCACCGGGACACCTGCGATCCTGTCGCCCAGCCAGCCTGAGGCCGCGACCTGAGGTCGATCTTGAGCCAGCGCTCGTCTGCACACACCGCAGAGTGCTCCCCGCGCAGGCCCTTGGGATGAGTACGGCCAAACACCACCGCGGGGGTGGTGGGACCCTTGCCCGGCGGCAGTACAAGGGCCTAACCGGCCCCGCCGCACTTCCCAAGGAGCCATTCTCTGACGAGCTACCTTCTGATGACCAGGTCCCGCCGGGGGAGTAGGAGACAACACTGACTCCCGCAACTACATCCCGCACGCTCCCGGCGGGGCCAGGCCCTTTCGGTCCACCCTCCCGGAATGAGCTCATCGTCGTGCCCGCGCCAGAGTCGCGTCGCGGCCTCTCACNCCCCCCGCTCTTCGCCACTGCGGAACAGTGACTTTACCTACGGAAGGAAGGCGGCGGCGGCAGCGCCCCGGGCGTAGGCGCACGGCACCCGGCCCCGCCCGCACGGCGACGACCGCCGCGGCCCTCCGCAATGCCGGCAGCGGCCTCTCGGTCCCTCCGCCAGCGCCCGCCGCCGCCGCCACGGGCCTCTCAGTTCGGCGCCGCCATTTTGTCGGTGTCTCGGCCGCGGAGGGCTTCCCGGATATGGGCAGCTCCCGGCCTGCCTTGCGCGCCTGGCGCTCCCCCCGCAGCTCCAGCCCGGGTAGAGCGCGGCGGCCGCTGGGGTACCCTGCCCCGGGGACTCCGACACTCATCCCCTGCTCTGGGTCAACCGGGGGCTGCTGACCGGGGAAACCACAAAAACCCCAGACTTCCCCTCGTCGCTATCAGGTCTCGGGCACTGCTTTTTCTTCCATGGCAGTACCAATCTCGATAGATTTCTGATAGGGAAGTGCTACGGTCCCCCGTGATCCTCCAGGATTCGTTCTGAACCAACGCCTGTGTACCACCAGGAAGAAAAACCCGTCACTTTTAACTCACATCTCGACCCTCTTTTCAGGCAGCGTTACACTTCAAACTGGGAAGCAAAATTGGATACACTCTCTACCTAGCCCCCCTTACATTCCTGTAGGAAGGGAGGACAGCCCAGTACAGTACCCAGATCAGCACTCCTGTCTTCCAGCATGACACAAACAATTCAGAACAGGAAAGCTACTTTTAGCACCTCAAAAAAGTTGTCCTTGCGGACGTGGAAGTAAAGTACACTCTAAAGTGAGTGTGATGTTAAATGCCATGGAAAAATATGTAGCTTAATTTTCTACTACCCAAGCCCTCCATTTCCTTCCATTCTTCAGACTGTATCCCCAGGATCAGTCCAAATTAAAATTACTTACAGTTCTACCTTCCTGCAAAGATGACTACAAGTGCATCCACTCAAACTAATTAAGTCAGACCAGAATCCTTGTGCAAAAGTTTTATTAAAAAAGAGAAAGGGTTCTCTGCAACAAAAGGCATGTACACCAACAATGATAAAATTTAACTTTTCGACTGGATGTGAAATTTTGACTATGACAAAGAATGACAAATTTAGAAAGTCTTATTCTCACACCTGGAAACAGTCAAAATCTGTCAGTTATGACTTAACTATTAAAAAATCCTTCCTGTTGAGTGTTACCAGCACATTAGCAAGTTTTAGTTTGCAGCATCTATGATGAAGCTGTAAATGTTACCAAAATGCTAAGATTCCTATAGAACCTTTCACAGCTTTAACGGTTTTTCTTTCCATTTCTCATGAACTAACATAAAAAGTTACATTCCCTGAAATATATAAAAAGCTCATTTAAAAAAATCCCATCTCTCTCAGCTGACATAAAAAGGATTTCCGAAGAACCCTGTAATTTGTCCTTAGAACTAATACTTGAAAAATACCTTTGCAGGGAAAAGAAACCCCAAACAACCCCAAACCAACAAAGCAAACAAAATAATTGGGAGTTTATCTTGGTTTTGCTTTGTATGTGCAAGTGTTATTATGGACATCAATTTATAACAAATATCTTACCCTAGTTACTACTTTCCTGTGTACCAAACCAAACAGGTACTAGGGAAGAAATTAATGTTATAATTACTGTTTCAACATGTAGCACAAGAGTTACCCATCCTCACACGTCAATAATGAGTGACAGTAGTCAGAATCTGAGATACTTCACATTTCTTCTGCAGTACCAAGGCCAAGCTGTGGACCTTTCCTCCACATGCTGATAATAGACTAAGGAGCATCATTTGGAATGAAGTTGACATTTCCCAGTAGCTGAAGGTGATTGATACTTCAAAGCAATACTGGAGTCATTTCATGAAAAAATTTGTCTGTTCACATAAATAGCCTCTGCATCAGTACCATATACTAAGCATGGTCCCAAAACATCTAAAGTATTCACAGACAAAGTTTGATTTGGAATTAAGTTGGTGATTTCCATACGGTCTTTGGTAGGATCGTTGCTTAGCCAGGCACTTATTACAGACTGGTTAATGGTACTGTGGGAAAAATGGGTAGTACTTCTTCCTCCTGAAAGGAGAGGGAAAGATGGAAGAGAGGAAAGTAAGTTCCAATTTAGTTTATATTATTCTCAGAATTTGGAGAAATACAGTCAGTATGAGACAGGTGAAATGGCAATATCACTTTACACTTAAGTTAGTTTTCAGATTGTTAACAGATGTTGTTGTTTCTTTGGCAAAGAAAAAAACAACTATTAAAAATGCCCCCGAAAAAAAGTACTTGGAATGATTACAGAAACCTGTTACTAGTTCTGTCCTCAGTTAAGACAAAGAGGTCAGAACATTATGAATTAATCTCACTAAAGAAGAGCCTACAAGTTTTTCTAGCTAGAGACTAAAGCAAGGACAGAGCTAAGAACAAAAGTTCTTTTAGTGTCTTGCTATACTGGAGGCATCGGCTTTGCTTTAATAATAGCACTTTCTACCTACCATCCCTTCTCCCTACTGACTCTGCATCAAGTGATATGTCTGGATTTGATCTTTATTCCATATAACACTTTACATGCAAACTGAAGTCTCCCAGTTTGAGAACTATCAGTCAGCAAACAATTAACAAGTGGCTGAAGTGGTGCTTCACACAGATGCAGAGCACAAATTAAGTCAGTTATCCTATTGATTACCAACATAAAACTGAGCTTTGAATTACAACTTTGTGTTCCAAGGCAAGTGATGACATCTCAAAGTTTCCCCACTATTTACAGTCTTAAGTAGCAAGCAATTTAGCAGTTTTTGTGATTAGAATGTGAAAACAAGCATTTACATTAAGTCAGTATCATACCTCTAATTAAAATCCTATCCTAAGATCCAGTTTTATTGATCAGAAGTTCCAATTATAACCTTCAATCTTCATTAAATTATTAAATTATCTTCATAATTCCACTATCCTCTTACCAATTTATTTGGCATTACAACATTTTATCTCCAAGACTCAGATATTAATGTCACCTGGGTTGCCTTCATGTCTTTTCTAGACAGGATTTCTAAGTGAAGACAATCCATCTTTAAAATACCACGTGTGCCTCTTTGCACACTGAATGCAGTACAGCAGATTGAAAATACACATAGATTTACAAAACCCACTAAAAACCAGACCACAAAAAAACTCACAGAACTGTTAGCCTTACAAGCAGTTTCTCTAAAGTGCCTATCAAGGCTTTCTTTCTAAAAATAGAAAGCTTTTAATTATCTGTCTTAGGATAGTATTAACTGGGTCACACAAAAACACTGACTTTATGTTGCCAACTGATAAATTCAGTGCAGACTGACTTAAAACGTTCTTACCTTGATGAAGAAACGATGGTTTTTCAGCTACATCTGTGGAAGTATCCCAGTGCCATAAAGATCCATCTTCAGAACATGTAAATAAGTGATCAGGGTTGGAGGGATGGAAGTGAACTTCCCACACTGGAAATACAAACCAAACCAAAACAAAAATCAAACAGAACCGCTTGCCTCAGTGCACAAAGTGGGCATGCACTTAAAAGCACCCAGGCCCACCCCAAAACCTTCCAATATAAATATATGTGGGTAGGAGACCAAAAGCCCATCCTTAGTTATTTACCATATTTTTTTCTCCCTATGGAGAAAAAAATAAAATAATCCACATTTCTGTTTTACTGCATTTTCAATACCATGAAAATTTTTAAAATTTTCTGAATTTGGGCATTCTGCATACTGTCTCATGCACTCTTCCGTACTATTAAGTTTCAAATTTCGCAATCTGCATTCCTTCCCAGCACACACATTATTATTTTGTCTAAGTAACACAACTGTTGAAAAGATATTTAAGTCAGTAAAATTGAGTATCTCAGGAAACATTTTTACTCCTTAAAAATAACTGTAGCTTTGGCAGGAAATTTTCAGCCCCAAACTAACTGATATCTTGCTCATCTTCACTACCGACTATGTGACTGTTTTCTGTCACAGGTACAACAACTAATTTTTTACAGATACTGCAAACTTTACAAAGATGCTACCCCCACCCTGCCATTTCAGATACTTACTTTCTGCTTCATGAGCATTAAGCAGGGACACTGGCATAGTATCCTGCCTGATATCCCATATACTCAGCATCCCATCCTGGCCCCCCGTAGCCACAATGTGCTGCTGATTGGGATGCCTGTCCACACAGTGCAGTGGAACTCTGTCACCCGTCCTGCATTAAAAAGAACCACAAAACAACCAAAAAAACCCACAATTAAAAAACAAACAAACAAAAAACAACCAACCAACAAACCTAAACATGAATTTGCATGAATTTGTTACTCAGCCTCTGTTGTCAATTCTCTTAGAGATTAAAAAGGAGAAAATAAAGTTAAGGGTATTGATGGCAACTTCAGTTCCTGTAACATCAGTCTGTACAGGCTGAAGGCACAGGACACCTACTGGAAGTTAGAGGTATGGCAGAAACATGAAGCTACAATTGGATGAGCATCAGGTTCTATGCCCTGTAGCATACAGACATCTACATGGTATCTGACACCTTTACAGGAGTGAGACAATCTTGCATACAGGTAATACTCTAAGGATACCTGCAGTAGTATGGTTACTCAGAAATTCATATTATATTTACGGTTACAGTATATACTAAGAGTTACAAAGGGAGACTGGGCACCAACAAAACCAGGGACCTAAACCACAGCCTATCGACAACAACAGAAATTATTACACAAACAACAGCATTTGAATCTATCTCAGTCTGTTTTCTCTTAATGCCTTAGAAGGGACATAGTTACCATTCAAATACATTTCAAATGCAAAAAACTTAGTATTAGGCCTGTGAAGAAACACAGATGTAATTAATGTTGATTTTTTGTTTTTTTCTTAAAAAACAGCAAATGTAAAAGTCCAGTAGTCCTTCAAGAATTTAATCAAATAACAGAACACCTAAATACAATGATCAGCCTCAACACTTTACTTTGAGGGTGACAAAGCACTGCAATGGGCTGCCCAGAGTGGCTCCTTACAGGGTGTCCTCTGGAGACCATCAAAACTCGCCTGCATGTGTTCCTGTATAACCCAATCTAGGTGTACCTGCATTGGCAAGGGGATTGCACTAGATGCTCTCCAGAAGTCCCTTCCAATCCCTACCATTCTGTGATAGTAATTCAGCCATTAGCACAGTCTGGGTTTGATTATTTAAATACCAAAGTTAAACACCTTTGAAAAGAAAAATTAATGTAAATTTAAAAAATCAGTAATTTAGCACACCATTGTCAAGAAGGTATGGTTTTAAACAGCTTATACAACGTAGCATATACTTCTCAGTAAATACATTAAAAAATCAAGGTCTTACAAAGAAAATATTTGAGATGGTTCATTTCTTTGTTGTCTAAGGTCCCATATTTTTAACTGTCCAATTGAATTTACTGTCAAGATTTCAGTTGTGCGAAGGAAAGTCACAGCATGGAGTGTACTGCTGTCTGCATTGTCTGCAAGAGAGATGAGGAAAGAATTTGAGTAAACCTGTCGAATGCTACTGTCCATTTAATTACAAAAAGAACTCTTTTTAGAAAACAGAACATCTGCTTAAACACAGTTACAACCTCTCTGCATTTCCAGGGGCAGAGACTGACCAGAATCATGTCAATTTTAAGTCTTGCAAGGGTACCTTGTGAAATAGGAGCCTCAGCCTCCTATAAGAAACATTACTGAGACAACTCTGTAAGATTTAATTAGCTCCAGTGCTTACAGAATTAGTTGTTGATCCAACAGATTTCTTTCTACCGTTCCTAGAAAGAGGAATCTATTTAGCCAAGTCCAAGGCTTTCGTAAGAGTTTTCTGTATGAAGAGTCTCCTGCATGGACCGGCAGGAGGAAAGCTATAGAGCTTTCCATAATGCCTCTCTCTTTTGAACACAAGAAACAGTAACTTTGGCTAAAAAACATGGAGCAGTTGTATATGTAAGAACTGAACTCACCAACTTTCTTCGTACCTTCTATAAGAACTATCAATGTGATACCTATCTCTGCCTCTAAAGCCAAACTGGAATTACACTCTGCTTGTTAATAAGTAAATGGCAAACCTCTTTTTCAGGTCCTTAGATCACTCAACCAGGATAAAGAGGCAGACTAATCACTTTGTAAGCAGCTGGGTTAAGTATCATGACCGACTGCCTTTGTTCTCATGAGGGACTTCAATTTACCAAATACTTGCTGGAAACAAAAAATGTCAGAGGGAGCAGTCCCAAAAGTTCCTGTAGTGTATGGAAAATAAGTAACTTCCTAACACAGCTGGTAAGGAAGCCAACTAAGAAAGGCACCCTGGTGGATCTGTTATGAACAGAGAAGAACTTCTTGGGCACAGAAGCCATGAAATGGTAGCTCTTGATTGTTGGAGAAGTAAAGGTCAGTAAAGTTAAGTAAAGGAGGTCAGTAAAATTGCCACCTTGGACTTTAGAAGGGCAGACTTAGGCTTGTCGAGAAGGCTAGTTGACAGATTCCCTTGGGAGGCAGTCCTGAAGAGCACAGGAGTCCGGAAAGACTGGACATTCTTCAAGAAGAAAGTATTTGTAGTGCAGAGCAGGTCACTCCATATGCCAGAAGACTTATCAGTTGGGGAACAAAACCAGCCTAGCTGAACAGAGAATTTTGGCTGCAGTTCAGGGGCAAAAGGAGAGCTTATGACACTTGGAAGAAGTGGTAGGCCAACTCAAGAGGACTACAAAGATGTGAGGCTATGCAGTGAAACAATTAGAAGGGCCAGAGCCCATCTAGAAATAGTTTGGCTTCTACAGTTAAAGAGAACAGGAACTTCTACAAATACAAAAATATTAACACTCAAAAAAATGGTGGTGAATGAAGCTAAATTCAGTGGGCAGTTGGTCACAAGTGGTGTTTCCTAGGGCTCAGTTTTGGACCTAGTCTTATTTAATATCTTGATCAATGATCTGGATGAGAGGATCAGTAAGTTTACAGATGACACCAAATTGGGTGTCATCGTTCATCTGCTCCAAGATACAAAGCTTCTGCAGAGGGATCTGGACAGGCTGGGTTGACGGTCTGAGGTCAGCTGTATGAGGTTTAACAAAGCCAAGTGACAGGTTCTACACTTCTGCCTTAACAACCATGGTAGCATAAAGCTGATGGTTGGACTTGATTATCTTAGAGGTATTTTCCAAACAAAACACCTCTATTATTTTATTCTATGATTCTATAACTCCAGGTAAGCCTCACTCACCAGGTCATAGTACGACTGACTGACTTACAGACCATTTCTATTTTAACATTCCCTTCCCATTTCCCAATGAATTCATATGTGATTTCTTAACTGTTTGAAGTGCCAACAAATCTCAATGCAAAGTCCTTCTGCAATGTAATACTGGCTGATGCTACCACAAAACAAGCATTTTTACATTGTACTATCAAGTGAGCATTAAGAAAACTAATAACTTGAATGATGCACATTATTATCTGTACCTACATGAGTAATTACCCAGCAAAGAATACAGATTTTCTTTGCAGACACCTTCTTCCTATAAGTTAGCAAAGCATTCTACTATATTAAACTTGTACCAGAACACTCATGTTAGTATTTGTATAAAAAGTTAAAAAAATTAAACAATCTTTTTAAAGCTACTTAGTGTTTTCACTCCTCAAAGGGGAAGTTACTGTGTTTTGTGTGGTAATAAAATCTGCCTTGTGCTCTGCTACTTAATAAAAACCCCAAGAAAACACAGAAATATTTCCTATAGGAATTCTCAAGAAGCTTTAGTAAAGGCCTGTATGCAATTAATGGGATTTATCTTGTGTGTATATACAGACATGCACACACAAGTACCCCATCTAGAAATCCCAGAGCTCTTCCTTCCTTAATTGGCTTATCACTGTGCAAATTCCTTCATCCGCTAGAGGAAAGGTTTTGCTTGAGGAGAGACATAAGTGGTGTGTCAAACCGAAGTTTTAGAGAGAAAGTTGTGGTTCAGTAATGCCACTATCTAACATGGTTACTGTCCTTGAAATTATTTCTGCTTTTAAGTTTAATTTCCAACAGATGTTACAAATTTGTATTCTATTTCTATGAGGCTAGAAAGGCAGAAGACTGGGAGTAACCAAGTTTTAATAATTTTCACAAATGCTTTTCTGTACCACATAATCTATTACTTCAGGAAATGTGGAGCTTTTTCACTCATTGTAAGATGTAGTGTCTGGCAGAAGAACAGGGTACAGACTGGTTTCTGGGTTTCGGTTTTCTTTTAGACACAGAGAAATAATTTTTTTTTTTTTTTGTATACAAATACCATGACAGTTCATCTTAGTAGTGAACTGAAATTACCTTTTCAATGACCTCCAGTTATGAAGACCTTGGAATGCAATACTTGAAATCTACCCATATTTCAGGAGAACTGTAACTGTATTTAATAATTGTAGATGAAACAGAAGCCTACAATGCTAGTCTTGAAACTTTTCCATTAGTTAAAACATTAACTTGCAAATATATGGATGAATATTAAAATACATCTAAAATATGCTTCAAGTATCTGAAGTCTGGAGGAATACAAGAATAACTTGGAGCAAACACTTAAACACTTGCAATACTTGGTTCTCAACTGCCTTGTTTTGCTTCATTATTTGAAAAGCTAAAAACCAAACAAACCACTTCAGGCTAATCTAAAGAGTTATTTGACATACCTATAGTTCTTACTGCATCCTTTCGGTCAGCTCTGAAGAGATTTATTCTACCATCTTCTCCAACAGTGACAATTTCTGGGTTATTGCAGATGACACCAGTACATGCTGCTCCTCCAAAAGATGTTTCTTGATCCACATGATAATGAGCTTTCTCCCATCGCTGGTTGGCAGATAAAGTCTAAGTAGTAACCAGACATAAAATTCTGCTGTTAAATAATGATTGGGATAGACTAAAGCTTACAGAATATTGATAAAACCAGAAACAAGCTCCAGGAAAGCCTCACCACATCACAGGAATGAGAATCTTTTGTGTACCATTCTGTCTGTGTGTGTAAATCTCCTGTACAGAGTTCTAAATTTTCCTCAACTCCTGAGCACACAACCCTTCAATGAAATACTGATTCTCTGAAGCACCTTTTTCACATGAGCTTGAAATCAGAAAGAATGCAATCTATTTATAAATTAGAATGATCTTTTTGATCTTTCCTCAGGTCAAGGGAAAAGAGCTGAGATCTTTACAAAACGTAAGGCTAGATTTAGATTTTGATTGCAAGGAATTTAGTTTATTTTAGGTACTATATAAAACTATTAAGAGGCATAAGTCTTTATCATATCACTGTGAATATATTAAGTCATTACACATTTAGTTTCAGTGATCTATAACCAAAAGACTGGTGAGTTTACATACCTTCCCTCACATAACACTTAGAAGAAGAAATTCAACACGAGTCATGCAGCTCAAGAATGCAAAAACTCTAGTAATGCAGGTTAAAAACAGTACTATTTTTAATTACATTTTTAAAAAATGCAAGTAGAAACACATCAATAGCCACTCACCAAAACAATCTAAACTCTTAAAGTATGCTTTCAGTGAACAGACTATTTGGTTACAGATACAAACTAACAGACACCCCAGCCTACCAGGCTCTGGAATCTAATTTTTATAACATGTGCTCAAAATGCCTTTTTTGTTTATTTGTATGCATAAAGTCAAAGCGTTTTGTAATAGACTTCAAAACTCTGGGTGTGGTATGCATGTTTCTTGTTCTAGTAGTTTCAACATTACACTAAACTCAAAATTACCCATATTAGAGAGAATAGCAGCTTAAAGCCAAATGAGTTATTTACCTGGTTATTTTGATGATGACGGAATATAGTTACAGTTCCTGTTGATGACGCAACCACAATTCTCTCTTGATCCAAAAACTAAAGGGAAATAATAAATGTACTATTAGTTGATGTCAGTACAAAGACGATAATTTTTTAGAGTAACCTATATTATTGGTAGGTATAGCAGAAAAGAAAACATATATAAACACACAAACTGATGCCACTAGTTTTTTCCCTTCTTCATTTTGGTAACTACCACTCACTTTCTCCTAAGTGACAAGCCCTTAAGAAACATGAATGTGTTCAACACTGCTTTTTTTACCTGCATGTCCATGACATCACCATTGTGCCTGATGTCACACAGCAGCTGAGGTTCTGCTTGAAATTCACCATTGAGGCCCACGTTTCCAAGATCTCCAACAGACCAAATCGAGATCCTGTTATCCTGTACGGAAACGACACCACCAGTTTCACTCAAAAATGCTTCTAAAACTATCTAACAACAAGCCAGCTTTCACGTCACGGTCTTCTCCTCCTTATTACAGCCAGGAAAAGCAATCGGCTGCGGGCCGCACACACCCTCCGGGAAGCGGCGGCCGGGAAGCGCTCGCCCGACGGGATAACCCTGACGAGCACCGGGCAGACCCCGGCTTTCTCTGGAACGCGAAAAACACACGTTCAAAGGAACGCCGGGACGGGCGGCGCTCACAGCAAGCTCCGGCACCACTCTCTCAAGCAAAGTAGCAGAGGCTGAATGGGCCAAGGGGGCAGGAGGTGCCGCCGCCGGTCCAACGCCCCGGAGGGAGGGACGCGCAGAGCCTCAGGTCTCGGCCCTTCTGCGCTGCCCGCCTGCTAGCTAACTACCTCGTTGTCCCAGGAACCGGTGGCGAAGAGGTCGGGGGACTGGAGGGCGGCGGCGGGCAGGGGCCGCCAGCGCGTCTTGCTGATCTTCTGCGACACGAACTTGGCGCACACATCCTCCATGGCCGCCGCGCGCCGGCTCCCGCCGCTGCTGCCCGCCCCGCAGCACGTTTGCTGATTGGCTGCGGCGCGACGGCGAGCGCGGAGGGACAGGTTTGACGCGCACCAGCGAGCGCACCCGGCCGGTCTGAGGGTTGGGCACAGAGGCGAAGCGGGGCGGCGGCCTGCTCGGCTCCGGCGCATGTAGTAGCCAGGCGACAGCTGCTGGCGTTTAGCGAGACGGACAGGTCAGGGCAGGTCGCGTCCCGTTAGCCCCGGTCGTTCGCTAACTGGCAGCTGTGAGAAGCCGGGACTGGGTCACCGGCCTGGGGTAACGGCTGTGCCGTGCCGCTGATGTCTCGGGCCTTGCCCACGCACACGGCCAGCCACTTGACTGGCGCGGGCCGCCTAAACTTTACCTACTGCATCGAGTCCAGGAGAGGAAGGAATAGGAAGAGGTGAATTTGTACGTTTATCTAACCTGCTTGTTCAGTTGGGCTGTCTTCCCTCACCAAACATTACTCGTATGTATCATCTTTACAAGGTTGCCAACTTTTTATCTCAAAATCGGTGATTTTTCTACCAGCTAAGAATTTTTGCTCTAGATTTGCTTTTAAATAGCTTTAAGTAATGCTTTCTTCCATCTGTCAGATTCCTACTTGTGCTTTTTTTTTTTTTAACCCAAGCAGAACATTAAATAAAACAAGGGTACCTCCTTTACCATATTTCACTATTACACTAAACAACTATGTGATTAAAAAGTTCAGAGGATAGTTGTAAAATGAGCTAAAAGCTTACATGGCTATGCTGTCATTTCAGAGGTGGGGCTATCTGCCCAATCCCTGCAGTGCAGTAAGGGATTTTCTCAGGAGCACCTTCCTACTTCTACAGCCTGGTTTTCTGCAACATTTCTTTTTAGAACTGCTGCTGCCGGCTTTCTCAGATTCTCTTAGGTGGATTTATCAGCATTAACAGCAGTGGTTTCTTCAAACTTTCACCACCTGTGTTAATGCAGTTTGCCTGCTTAAGCCATCTGTCAGGTTTTTTTTTTTCTATGCAGCATGCTCGAGTCCCTCATCAAGTCTGCTAAGCTGTTTTGTAATCCTTCAGATGTGATACCAAATCAGTGATATTTTATATGCATTAGGCATCATTTCAACTTCAGTTGTAAGGAAGAGCTTATTTTTTTACCATTATACAGAAGGATCCAGCACGGAATATATTTTAAAATCTGGATGCTATCACGTTCTACCATACTGCAAGCCTTAAAGTAGCTTTGTTGCAGGCTACAGTAGCATTATTATTCTACAGTAGCAAATACCTCTGGCACTCTGTATTAAGCTGCTAACAGCAATCCTGCAAGTCACTGTCAACTCCAAGGGTATTTTCAGCTCATTCTGCTAACACTTGTGAGAAAGGTCAATAGACAGCCTCCCAATACAGCTACAGCCTAGATAGCTGAAAGTGGAAGAGACAGTGATTTGGGATTATTGAAATGTCTTTTAGGCAAATATTTTTGTTGGCTATTTTGCGATTTCTATGTGTATTTTTTATCTGGTGTTCTTGGATATTTCTTTACTCGAGATTGCTTGGTCAAAAGCATTTGGGAAGTATTAAATGGAGTAGGTTGGATGTAGAGGCTTATTTTTATTATGAAGTAATAAAGAATCACAATTTTTCTTCCCTGTCTTACATGTCTTTTTTAAAGAAAAAGTTGGTGGCATATTACGTGATAGAGATGAGTGCTGCAATGGTTTTAGGATGGCTTTATAAACCTCTACATGTGTTTTTTGTGCTTGATCACTAGAAAAGATGTGTGGTGTGTTAGTGTGTTGTTTCAGTGTGACAGCAGATTTAAATAAATAAAAGGAGGAAACAGATAAACTATGTCTCATCAAATATTTCTGAGGTTGTCAATAAAGGATGTTAAGTCTAGATAAAGCTGACTCTGAGCCTGAAGTCTAAACATATTAGCTAAGACAACAAGGAGCATCTATAGATTATCCTTAAATATGGCTAAAACAAGGAGTGTGAGTGAAAGGGAAAAAAATTGAAAGCATGCCAGTCTCTGCCAGAGGTTAGGGGACCTGGGAATGAAGACACTTACTACATCAGTACATGTACTAGGACAGGATAAAGCCAATTCTGAACCCTGTTCGCTTATAATCTGCTTTCCACTATTTAACATTTGACAGTATTTTAAGGAAGTTATTTGTAGTTGCCCAAATAGTATTTATTGATGGCCATGCTATAACTCCTGGAACTGTGCTCAGTTTGATCTCTTGAACAAAAGCAGTTGCAGAGCAGAGTGCCAGGGTCCTGAATGCGTTCATAAGCCTTGCTTGTCCTCACCTGAGCTGAAGCAGCCACTCTTGGCCTGAGCTGTGTTGTATGAGGGTATGTACCCAGCCATATCTCTGACTTGCCAAATGGCTTGACTTGGGGCCTGACATGTCACTTTGCTTTTGGTTGATGACAAAACCATTACTGTCCCCAGCACTGCTTTGCGTGGATACCGTGGGATGGTGTCCTATTGTGTGGCACTGTCTTCCCTCACTCCAGGCTCACCTTTCCTCATGGAGGCATCTCAGTCCTGCTGTTCCCTAACAGGGAATGTCACTGATGTGCCTCAGTCCTTCTCATCTCCTCTTTGAGTTCAGAGCTGGGAAAAGAGGGATGCTGAGTTCAAAATAATGTAAACTTCTGAAATGGAAATACAAAATGAAGATACACACAAAAGTGGCTTGATGTTACAGGAAAAGAGATGAGATGAAGGATAGTGGAGGCAGAGGAAGGACTCAGTGTAGGTATAGAAGGCATTTGGTGTGGAGTTCGGGACATAACTGCAGAAATGTTCAGAAGGAACATTTCATAGGGAAGTTTCTGCATTATGCAGAAGCAGATGGGATCAGACAGTGATGATCAACTTTTCATATGCTTTTTTAAAGTCAAAGTATTTAAAAAATCTAATGGGTTCATGAGGTGGGAGAAAAGAGATGAAACAGAAATAGCACAGAGGGCTTTTTATATAAATGTATTTAAGTACAGCTGAAGGATTGAGATGTGGGTGAATGTGTGGAAAAAGATATAGATCTGATATGCTTACAATTAGTGGGATCTTCATATCAGAAAAATTAAGCAATGCCCCATTACAATGATTGGCACTCCCATGCTTCTTCTCTAATGTTGATGCACCAGCCCCCTGGAAAGTCTGCAGAGGACACTGTATGCACAAAAGATGGAGGTGTCTGCACTGTAGAGTGGGCATTGAGAGACCAAGGTGATCACACTGGTTTGGACAAGATGGGGAGGAAAGGATTCAGAAATGCTGAGTGTCAGAGTAGATGGAGAGGTTCCATGTCAATGCTGATAACCAGAATTTCTTTTGTTTGTTTTTCCATTTCTGCTTGCCTTTTTCTCTAGTGTAGAATGTCTATGTTCCTTTTAGTTTTATCTTAATGTATATGCTCTTAATAAGTTTAAATGGTTGCAGAGCAAAAAGAACTAGGGACTCTCATGTTTACTGCACAAATGGGTGCTTTCTGATGCTATTGATGCATATTAATTTCTCAGGACCCTTTAGGGCAGTCCCTTAGAGCTCCTGGAAGCCTGCAGGGCTAAATGCTGTCTTTCACATGTGCCTGGTATCCATCCAACACACCTCAGATATCACTTAGGAAGGTTCAAACTTACGTTGTCATTCTCTGAACAGTCATGCCAAGAGATGGTCAACAGGTGAGATTCAATCCAAAAGTGCCTGGCAAGTCCGCAAGTTCCTAGAAGATAAAGGTGAGCTCTTTCTCCATGCTCTGTGACAAGCTTAACCATGTTTCAAGCTAGTCTAGGTAAATGTAAATGGTTTCCCTTGTGTTTCTGGTCTCCCAAGGGAGTAAGTATTCCTGGAATGCTTTTAAACATGGGCCAGATACTTTTTTGCCAACAATCTCTCTATGTGAGACCCATGCAGTTTTCCTGCATCTGAGAACAGAAAATATCTATTGCATTTAAAACAAAAGTATTTTTGTGTATTTTTACAATGTCTGTCTGTTCTTTGTACTTGCGGCCCTTTGGGAATTCCTTTAAATCCATGACTTTCCTTCTCTCCCAGCCCACTGGATATAACAGGGAGACCTTTTATATTCTGGAGCAGACTGGGATTCTCTCATGGACTGTAAAGCAGTTGCCAGATCATGGTTAGAAGTTAGAGAATACAGAATGAACCAGGGTGTCCATCTCTAGGATTAAAAGAAACAGGTAAGAAAGGTCTGGGAAGTCTACAGATGAGACCTGCTATATGTGATGGGCAATTGCCAGATTTGCCGTGAGCTGACTTCTAGCTGGAAAAGCAGATTCTCACCTTCACCTCATTTTCTTCACCTGAACCAAGAATGATAGGATAAACTGAACAGGCTTATTCCTTCCAGGATGGGTTTTCACACAAAATCCCCATTATCTGTGTCTCCCAATGTGGTATGTTAGGTTGTGTGTGTTGTTGTATCAGGAATATTTTTAAGGAATGCTATAATATTTGAAATTATATCTGCTGAATGATACTTTATTTTCTCTAGTATTCATACAATGTACTATTGATAATTCCTACCTATTCAGTTACATGTCACTATTCTCAATGTTTTAAAAACAAAGAACAGAAAACAATGCTGTTTGCTACCAAGTAGATGACATACCTGTGCTGTTGTACCTCGTTAAGAGAGGAAACACTGTAAAATAGTAGTGCTCATTCACAGGGATCAGAAGGGGGGCATGAATTCAAGTCACAGCATTGACAGCTTCCCTGAAATTGTCTGCAATAATGGAATTTGCTTTCCCTTAAAAACGAAAGACACATAAATAACAGGTGGAAAATTATTATTAATGGCAAAATTAACCTCGTGACTCTGGGAGAGAGAACCTTAATTCTAAGGTTTTCTGTGCTATATTACGGGCTGTCGGAGGAACTGGAGATGCTGCTTTTCCCTTAAGATTGGTACTTCATCATGTGCTCATTCTAGGACAGAGTAAATACCACACCAGAAGCATCAGTTTGGCATTTATTAAGTTCTGAGTTACTGTTTTTGTGACTTAGACAAGTAATCTTATTTTGAAACTTTGTCCCACCACGCCATCATACCAGCAGATGCTGAGTAGATCCCAGGTACTCTTACACCATTTAGCCGTATGTGCAGATGTCGGCTCTTATAACTTTCCTTCTCTTCTAATTTTTGTTGTTTTCCAAGTCTTCAGTCACATTTCCTCCCCCGACACTCGACTACCACCTGATCCTCCCTCGCCGCGACTGCCGCCTTAGGTGCAATACCTGCGTTGAAACCCGCGAGGGCGGCAGGCAGTCGACGCACCAGCGCTAAGTGGCCAATAGCAGCCTCCAACACATAGGCCTGGCCCGCGCGGGCTGGACGCAACCAATAAGCATGCCCCATGCAAAATAACGCGCCTCGCGGACGGCAATAATTGGCTCCGTCCTAAGGGTGGCGGGCGCGCACTGGGCCGTTACGGGGTCTGGCGGCGCTTCTGTGACCGACAGGTCAGGGGGTGGTTAGGGCCCACCGCCTTGCTTCTTCGGTACACGGCATGTGCCCTCTCATTTCATGAAAGCGGCTCAAGTCACCAGAGTTCAAGGGAGCGCGGGTGGGTTTTTGGTTTTTTTCTATCTCATTCATTAACGGAGCTCCTTTCAAACCAGCACTCACAGATCCGTCCCGAACTGATGCCCGCAGCTGCGCTGTTTCTGGAGCGACGGCTGGGCCAAGCCCTCACCGCCAGTGGGGGATCGGCGCCTTAAGCCCTGCAACCGAACCAATGAACCAGGAGCCTCCGCTGAGCTCGCGTGACTGGTGCCCCATACTGTAGTTGTGGGTAGTGGCGGGCTCGGGCTACTGGCGCCGGGACTCGGGCCGTCTGTGTGCTCCGTCAGTCCGTGTGCATCCAGCAGCATCTCCGCGCTCCCAGTGCCGTGCGAATGGCCGCGAGTCACTGCGACGTTAAGTGCGCTCGTGTGTTACCGGGTGCTCACAGTGGGATCGCAAGAGTGTGAGGGCCGAGGCCGGTTTCCCCGACCGTGCTGCTGGAACAGCGGAGCGGCGTCCTGACCACGCAACTCTCCGCCCGCGGTCTCCAGGCATCGGTGGGACGGGAGAAGATCGACCCTTGACGGACGGCGGCAGAGTAACCCCCGCAAATCCCCGCCCGCGCGGGGATCACCCCACGCGCTAGCCTGGGAGGCAGTGGGCGCGCATGCGCGGGGCTCAGCGCGGGCCAGCGGAGCAGAGGCGGCGGCGGTAGCGGCTGGAGAATGTCGGGCGCGCGGGGCGGTGGGCGCGTGGCCCCTCCCCTCGACGGGCGCGCGGCAGCCGCAGCGGCGGCGGCAGGGAGGGGAGGAGGAGGCGAGGAGGCGGTGCCTGTGTCGGCGCTGGAGGTTGTGTCCTTCCTGGGGAAGCTGCTGTGCGCAGTCGCGGCGCTGAAGGCGGCTCTGTACCTGCTCCGCAGAGTGTGTCTAGCGATGGCCTGGAAGTCGGGAGGCGCGAGCCACTCCGAGCTCATCCACAACCTCCGCAGTGAGTCCTGGGCTGGGGTTGTGGGCGGGCGGGGCCCCTTTCGCCTCAG
>VWZI01013307.1:601855-661891 GCA_013396835.1 Psilopogon haemacephalus | reverse complement strand
GGTGCCCAGCCGGGGGGGTGTGTGTCTGAGTGTTCGTCTGGGTCCCTCCCGGGAGGGGCGCGGCGAGCTCCGCCGCCGTCCCGCAG
Organism: Psilopogon haemacephalus; assembly: GCA_013396835.1. Lineage (NCBI taxonomy): Eukaryota > Metazoa > Chordata > Aves > Piciformes > Megalaimidae > Psilopogon > Psilopogon haemacephalus. The sequence goes on along the minus strand of VWZI01013307.1, from coordinate 661,805 downwards.
CTAGGTGGAGGGCGGCGGCCGCCTGGCGCAGGGCAGGCCTGGGCTGTTGTTGCGGGAGGAGATGCGGCGGGAGGGGCGGCGCCGATGGCGGTCCCGAAGGGGAAATGCTGTGCGGCAGATGTAGTTGTTGTCAGCCCGTCGCCTCCTCCCCGCCTCGGCTCCGTTCCCGCTCCGTCGTTCTCGGCCGCGGCGGCAGCTCCGGATGGCCTGCGATCCTCCATAGACACTGGCGTCCCTTTTGTCGGGTCAGCACGCTCTTTGAGCAGTGGGCAGTCGCGTCCTGACGCCCCTCGCAGAGTAGTCAGGGGAGCGGTGGTGTCGGCGGGCGCACAGCGGTCGTTCTTCGGTTTTCCAGGTCAGGGCTAAACGCGGTGGCACCTGCCCGGGTTTGGGAGAAGCGCCGAAGAGGCCACGGTTGTATTTACAGGGTGAAATATGAGTGTGGCAGCATTCTGCTTGTGAGGTCAGAAATGCTCGCATTTAGCCCCAGCCTTGGGCTGCTCCTTTCGAAGTGGTGGATTGGGACCTATGGGACAGGAGAGGAGCTGTCGGGGTTACAGACTGTTGTTGTCGCTGAGCTTTACAGTGACTGCCCGGGACTTACTGTTTTGTGTCCTTACCAAAGGTTTGTGCTATCCTCGTGCTGAATGTGGAAGATGTTGGGCGTGTGCGCTTTCCTCAACCTCATCCCGAAGTCTGCAGGGTCCATTTACATGTGATCCAGGCTGAGAGTACAGGGTGATAATACCCTCTCAATTAAGAGCTTCTATTTTTCATATTAGCCTCGGATTAAGCCTTGTTAGATGCACTTGTAGCATCTCTTTTCTTTACTCTTGATCTATACCATTCTCTTATCAAGTCCGTGTCCTAGATGTAAAAAGATGCAGAGTCAGAGCCTGCGTTGTGGCATTTGTCTTCTGTCTTAGAGATGCTGTAAGAGCAGAGATAAGATGGCCAAACAGATGAAGTTATTATTTTGAAGACATGGCAGAATCATCCTTGCTTTTATCTCCAGTCAGTTTACGTTATATGATCTTTCCCAGTCTTTCGCCACTGTTCTGAGAACTCTTCCCATCCAGCAGAGCAATATATGCTTAAGTTACTTTCAGTTTTGCTGTAAAAACTCTTTAACAAAGAGATGATAGCTTGTCTAGTTTTGAGAGCTGAAGTGAGTTTTGTTTTGTTTTGCAACTACAAGGGCTGGAAATACTGTTTTAGTGAAAGCGTGTTGCCTTACACAACAAGGAAATACTTTCTGGTGTAAAAATGAATGTCAAGCTCAAAAAATGCATCCAGAAAATAGTTATTACCAGAACTGTCTATGGCTTTGAGAACCTGAAGGCAAAACTGATTTCTTTGTTGAAGAAAACAATGACAGTATTTTTCAGCACATGGAAACTGTTTAGGGCTTTGCAATAACAATGATAATGAAAAATCAAAACCTTATTATGGTTACTATGAGTTAATAGTAGTATGTGAAATTGGAGTCTGTAATTTCCCCCTCTCTGTTTTGCATAGATATGCCAAAGTATTTTGAGTAGTGTTAAATAGTGGAGTGGAAATAAAATGTTGTGGAGGAATAAAGACTTGTAGTCTTGCAACAAGATTGTGATGTTAACCTCAGTGAGACTCCAGTGATGGTGTAGGGCTCTATCAGTGTGGAATAGTTGAATAATTAAGACTGTAACTTTGAAATAAGAGTTGTCCAGTTAAGATGATGCCTTGTTGCTGAAGTTTGGAACAAGTTTAGAAGAAAGTACAATTTCCTTTAATATATCATTCTCTCAATTATGTTTTTAATGAACTTAAAATAATTTGTTATAAAAATTCTAAAATGTTCTATAGAATTCTTTTTGAGTAGTAGAACCCTCAATGTATGTATTTTTTCTCTCTAAAGCCAGCTAAGTAGCATATAGTTTCTAGTACTCTTATGATAGAGGTAATGCAAGGAAAGTGAGGGTAGTTTGAGTTTGTCTGAGTGTTTATCTGGTGTGTAACTTTGTAACTGAATGTATAATTTAGTGTATATCTGTAATTTAGGAAATAATGCCAGTTGTAGTGACAGTATGTTTTCTTCTGCAGCAAAGTCTGGTTAAGACGTTGCTGGTGCTCTTATATCACAGGTCTTGAATGTACTTACAGAACTGCTTGTGAGGGAGGCTGTGTTGTACGTCTGGCTAACTTTCTCATTCTTCTTGAAAAACATCGAGGTTTAAACTTCTCAATGTCTGTCTGTAACGTGTACTATTATAGTTAGAGAAGCAGTGAACTATGTGTGTATAAGTGGGCTGAGAAGAATGGGAACTTCTTAAACTGCTTTTGCTTCCAAATGAAAACAAATAGAAAACTCATGAGGGGTACATACTCTTTTTACTTAAAACAACAAAGCATTGTAAGTTGATACTGACAGTTACTGACACTTATTTTCTTGAATAAAATGCTCTAATTCAATGAAAATAAATTAATGTTTGATTGTATTATCTTGTATTGCCTTACCTACAGAATTAGCTTTTTTGTAATGATAGTGATTATTAGATATTAGAGTAGCCATAGGTGCTTTTATGTATTTGTATGCATATTTAGGCAAGTATTCTTTACAAGCCTTATCTTTGCTTTCATGTCTTAAAAGGGTAACTAATGAAGAGGGGCTGGAACTCTGCATATCTTTCAGTGCATAGACACAAGTTGCTGAAGAATGTTGCATGACTTCTTTTGTTGTTTACATGTTGCATTGCAAACATATTCTTGTACCATTAACTTGAGGCATCATAGATGCACAATTCTCACATACACACAAAAAAATTGCTTAAAAGGCAATCTCTTCTTCACAATGAAAATGCTGTCCTTGAATGTGCTGTTTCCACAAGGTGTTTATTTTCTAGTGATTCTTGAAACTATTCATTTTAAAATGCTTTATCTTCTCTGTATATCTGATTCTTCCAGCATGGAAGCTATTTTTAAAAATTACTTTTCACCTTTACGGAGTAATTTTTTTGACCATTGCTTCTTCCTAACTGAAAAGAGTTGAATGTGTACCTTCAAACTTCAGACTTCCCTCCTAAAAATACTTAAATTAAGATCTTCTAGCAGGTGATACTTCTAGGAAATGATGTGCAGGTTACTGTAGAGTTAAAAATCATGCTAAACATAGAAATAATTGACTGTGATTAAATATGTAACTCTGACTGGAGTTTATTGTTATTAACCTGCTGCATAGAGATGCTGAAAAATCAGGAATAAAACTGGATAATTGGTGATTTATTTACTGTTATCTTGCTTGGCTGAAGATCTTTGGATTCTAAATCTGTATAGTTTCCTCCCTCTATCTTCAGTTATTCACTGACCTCTTACCCAAAATGACTATTGGGTCATTTTGATCTCCTTCTGCCTTTCATGCTTGAGCTATTTCCAAGTCCTCTTACTTTATGTCTAACATCATAGAAATCAGCTTTTCATCCTCATCCAGAGAACTGAAAAAACTTGGCCGTGTCCAATTTACAATCCATCTAAGTTAACAAAGTTTCCTTATTGCACTTCCCTTTCTTTCCTTGAATAAATATGGAATGATGTTGTATGACAGCCTTTTCTTGTTTATTTCTCTCATCATGTTGTGCCAATGGTGTTGCAGCCACATATATGTGATTTTTGAATCCATGTTTCTGGGTGCAAGTGGAGGTGATTTGACTGTGGTCAAAGTGCTGCGTAATATTAACCATATCTGGGCTTGTTCCTACTATGTTATTTTCTCTTCCTCATGTAGTAAACGTATCATGGAAGTTAGCAACTGTAATTTGAGATACCACAAATACTGTAAAATTTTGTGCCTTACTTGAGACCAAATTCCTATTTCAGTATTAATGATATTTCAAATTGGTATATTGTCAGGCTTTTGGAATTCTGTTGTTACACATGCTGAAGATGTTTCTCCAAGTATTTTATTATTGGGATGTCAAGTATTTAAAAATGACGTCTTGGCATATTTTATCCTGGTGAAGGCTTACATATAACAAATCTGTACCTTTGTTTCAGGTTCCTGATTGCTAAGGACAGATCTATTTGGGAATGGCCATGAACAGGAAAGGATTCACCATACTATCTGTCTTGCTGGCCTTCTCCCTTATTCTTAGACATAAACGCTCAACTCCATTTTCCCTATCATTAAGTTCTAGACATTCATAACACTCTCTAACAGAGGGGATCACCTCTGCGTCTCCTTTGCCTATCCCTTCTGAATGGTTTGTAGGCATCCAGTGCAACGCTAGTTGTGCGCCTCATCCCACCACATTTTCATGATGGTGACTGTCACTGTTTCCCTGCTGCATGAGGGCTTCTAGCTCCTCCTGTTAGTTGCCAATGTGTTAGTGTAGATGCACTTCAGTTGGGCTGATGGTCCCACAACATTTTTGTGTGAAGAAGCCCTTAATTCCTACCTGACCATTATCAGATGCTTCCATTGTTTTGGACTCATCCATAACCATTGTGTCTTTACATTTCCATCACCAGCTTCCACTGAGGGGGCAGTCTTTTCTCCCAGGCAACCAGTAACAGAATGAGGGGACACAGTGTCAAGCTGCAACAGGGAAGGTTTAGGCTTGACATTAGGAAGAAGTTCTTCACAGAAGGAGTGCTTGGCCATTGGAACAGGATGCCCAGGGAGGTGGTGGAGTCTCCGTCCCTGGAAGCGTTTAGAAAGAGACTGTTTCTGGTTTGGTGCCATGATTTAGTTCATTAGATAATATTGGGTAATAGCTTGGACTTGATGATCTCGAAGGTCTTTTCCAACCTGGTTGATTCTGTGATAATGCTAAAAACATATCTATTCTTTCTTATAACAACCCTGGAATTCAGTGCAATGGAGTCCAAGCCCTCAGTCATTCAGGGGGAAAAAAAGAGAGCATGGGTTTGGATGCTTATTTGTATTACAGCACTTTATAATCAGTCATTTTATTGTAAAAATATTTAATTCTTATGGTCGATGGAAGTAATATTTAGTCAGTTGCTGGGCTTAATGGCATCATGCTGTTTTACCTGGCTGTCAGAAGCTGCGTTATAATCTATTATGAAATGGAAACAAGTTTGCAAATCTATTCCTTACTAATGATTAAAGTTGCTTTTGGAGTTAAAAAGAGGAAATCTCCTGTATTTAGCTTCAGTGTAACTCCAAGCTTTCCGTTTTAATGCTACTGTTTCTTTCATCCTGTGGTATCAAGAGCTTGCTAAGAACTGTTACTAAGCATGGATAGAAATGAAGAATGTTCATGTTCTTTTGAATGATTGTTTCTTTGAAGTCATATTTGTTNTTGGTGTCATCATAACACTTTTTTTTTTTTTTTTTTAAATTTGAATTACCAAATTTTGGCAAAAATAGAGTATGTTCTTTCAGAGATTGAGACAAGTTAATTTTTAGAATGACAGATCTCCTGGACTGGTTGACTTCTGACTTACATTTTAAAACTTCAGAACCTGAATACTGCAACATTGAATTTGAGTCCAAAATAGTTTTAAAGGCTCACACAGTTTAAAACTAAAAAAGGCGGTCAAACAAATACAACTTTAGTTGGTCTTCCTTATTTGTACTAGTATGATGGTTTTGTGTCATTCTGTCCAAAGAGCTGGCATCACGTTTTGCTGATCTGATTTTCCTCGGCTTTTTGCATATCAATAGTGCCTGATTTAATGAAATCATCGTCATAACAGACTGTGGTTGGTCTGCTGGTCTTGACAGCATTGGATTTTTTAAAACAGATCAGCAGAGTTGTTGCATGGAATCTGCTCAGTAACATGTAATACGTTCAGCATCTACCTTTCATTAAACACTGCTGAAGCTGTTCAAATATTGTCTTGCTGCAAGTCTTACTGTGAGGAGAGTTCCTTATCCATCTGCCCCGTTACTCTAAGTTTGTCTTGATCTCTGTAACAGTTTTTAGTTGATACTGGTGGTTGTTGCTGCTCTTTAGTTTTGGCATCCCATGTGACTTGTAAGTGAGTGTAAGGAGATCTCAAATGTAGAGAGATCAAGATGTGCTTGGAGAAGTTTCTTTTACCTGCACACACGTGTTAAAGTTTATTGGAACGTGCAGTTCTGTTACTGCAGTCTGTATTCAGCCTTAAGGTCACTTTATTCTTTCATATATTTGTAAAAGTTTGTTCACTCACCTGTTGATATTTATATGATTTTTTTTAATAAAGGTATGCACTGTAGGACAATAAGGAAAGAGCAAACGTGCTTTCCTCCACTCCTAGAGGGGGAAAAAATATTAGTACTACCTCTGCAACATTGGTATACGGTACAAAAAAGTAATAAAGCAATGGTTGAAAGTTACTGTGTAAACTTTCACATCTGTGAACATGCATAGAGAATTTTTATCTATTATACCAAAAAGCACATTTTTTTTTTTTAATGTGGTTGTTATTTAGTAGGGAAGGTGTAGTCCCATAAAGTATAACTGAAAGTTTGGAAGGTAAATTCCTATTTAACTGTATCTTGAGGCTGTATACTAGTTGTGTTTAACTTAGTTTTTTATTTCTATATGGCTTTAATGTGTGTTTTGAGTAGAATTTAAATGCCAATTAAATGTTTGGTGGTTTTAAATTTTTAAGTTAGTTTTACCTCTTCAGGATTTCCACGGGATTTGATCTTTGTGTTTAATTTCTGGACTCTAAGATTACTTCTGATGGACCCATACTTTCCTCAGTCTTTCTATTGTCACATCTGTGAATGAGAAACTCTCAGGTGGTTATTTTCAGTTAACTGTATGCAGTGTTGTGTTTGAACAATGTATTTTTGTGAATCCAAGTCACAGTGATAATAGATAAACAGCTGAATGCTTGAGGCAGATACTCTTAAACTATCAGCAAAGCATGAGAAGCTTGCAGCTGTGAGCAGTTCAAAAACCACTTGTTTGCAAACACCTAGTTTAGCTTTCTTTAGAGCAGAAAGCTTTGTGCAGTCTAGGGGCCAGTGTTCTTTATTGGATCTTTAGATGCTAGTCTATCACTTCTTATTCAGACTTCACTCGTGAAAGTTGCAAGCTGTTTTGCATGGGACAGAGATATTCAGAAACGTAGCTGTCACTTGCCTAATTTTAATCTATTAAAGCTGTATGTGTTTTACATTGTGCTTTAAGACCTCTGTATGATTTAACAATATCACTGTTTAACTGAAAAGTCACCTTCTGCAGTGGTAAGGGGGAAAGCAATCTGGAGAGAAACTGAACTATGAGGATGCTGAAACAGTCCCACACTAAATGCATGAGCATTCCGTTTATGTAAAGCCAGCAACAGGAGATGTTTGAGTAGCTGTTTAGTTTGTATAGTAAGCTTATATGATGGATTTAATCATATGAGAAATCATTTTTGCAATCTAAAAGCTAGTATTGGTGTAAATGTTGACTGCTAGGATTTTACAGTTTTGTTGGAAACTTGTTTGATGAACAGTCAGGATACTGTCAGTGCTCTTCGACAGCCCTGTTTCCCAGGTTACATTCAACAGTAGTATATTTCCACCTTCAAATCCAAAGACTGCACTGTGAATTCTTTTCCTGTTTTCCTGGTGTTATTTGTAGAAAAGAAGCAGACCAGAGTTTTCAAGCCACGCTCTAATTATGTCAAGTTGTCATTGCTGCAGTCTCTGCACAGAAAATTAAACTCTGCAGGCTCTGCTCACTCTAGTCTTAAGAGGTTACTTTTCAGCTTCAGCCCTTTGCAGCTTAGGAGTTTTGTTGACACCACTCTAATAAGCAGAGCTTGCAGTTGTGTTTTTTTATATGTAACCATGAGACTAAGAAAAATTATATTTGTTATCAACAGGAAAAAATAAGATAGTGCAAAGCTGATACTGACTTTACTGTTTAGGGCTTGATTGCTTTTCTTAATTCCCACCTAAAATTTGTTGTTGTCTCTGTCGTTTAGCAAGCAAGTTTGAAAAGCAGACAATCTATGGGGTGATAATGTGATGCTCTCTAATTCTACATTTATAGCCAAGAGGGTATTTTGCTTTACGAAGGAGTATTATCCAATAATCGAAGTATGTGATTGAGACACCAGATGCAGATTCTCCTGCTGGTTCTGCTGGGGTAACTTGTTTAAGTATGGGTAACTGGCTTAACTTCTTCATTGCTGATGAAGAAAGTTACACTAATCAAGACCAGTTCAACAGCAAACCTTGTGTTTGTTGAATGAGAGCATCTTGAATGTTCAGTGTTTATTGAATATTATAGCTACTGTTTTCAATTTGTATTGGTCACTTGCTAGTCAGTCTGAGCATCAGGCTTGATAAAGTTATATGTACATTTGCTGAAATGAAGTTCTGTGCTTTGTTTTGTGGAGACATCCAAAATCTCTGCCAAAAAACGTTGATTTGAAAGAAAAATTAAAAATATTTCAAAGGCATACTTTGGTTAAACAGATTGGGGGGAAGAATGGGTAAAATTTATGAGTAAAGTAATAGAATGGAGACAGAATACAATTTACTTACCAATGCTTTTTAAAGTAGACTGATGACAGGAGTAGATGAGATAGTTGTCAGGCATGGAACTTTGTAAAAAGGACAAGAGGATTATGGGTGGTGTGAAAGAAGTTTGGAAGAAGATTGCTGTTACAGCCATATGGAGAAAGTTCTGAAAACTGGAGGAGGTTCTTTCTCAGCCTTAAAGGGCCCTGAAGTTGCTTTTTCCAGCTGGAAGCTTGATCTGTGTATTCTCTGCATTTTTTTCCCTTCCAAGACACAGAAGGAAAGAGCAAATGGCTAATTATAGCTTCTAGAATGTGCACGTCTATCTGAACAATATACAATCTCAAGGGCTAAATTACTATTTGAGCTCTTTCTTAAGTACTTCTCAGCTGCTGCTTTTTTACTTCCCTTCTGCTCCCCAAATCTTCATCTCTTCAGTGCTATTATAGTCAGCTTTGCTTATTCTCTTGCCTCTCTTTTACATTTACATTTATTCTAGAGATATGAATTCCTTGGTGATACCTAATGAGAATCTAACATTAACTTTTAATTTCTATTCCTCTACATTATTCACAGAACTAATATACAACTAATTCTACATGGTCAGGGGAAATAGATTTGGTTGGTTGGATTTTTTTTGTTTGTTTTGTTGAGCATTGTTTGTTTGTTTGTTTATCAATTGGATGTTTGGTGTTTTGGTTTTTTTTTAGTTACCTTATTTTGTCAGTGCCAGCATGTTAATGGTCTGATTTGTTTGTTTTCTTCTTCAGTGCAATTTTGATAAGTAAGTTAATTTAGGAAGTGCTGCAAATGCTTGCTGTCTTGGATTAAAGACAAGCACTGCAGTGAGGCATTTTCACTATCTGGACATAGAGTTCAGACTTCTAAATGAAGTAATAGTGCAGGATAAGTGCAATGTATGTACTCTGTGAGAGGAGTATATGCTTTATAATTCTAAAATAGTTCCAGAATAATTTTAGAAAGAAAAATATTTTAGAAGTAATTCTAAAGAATAATATATTTTTAAAGAGTTGTTCTTTTCTTTAATAGTTTTGTAGTATATTCCTATTGCAATTTTGTTTGATGCTTTGTCTTCAGACCAGAAAGCAAAATGTTTTACCTTCCAAATTCAATCTGCTGATTATTAATTAAATTCTGGACACAGTTAGTAGGTAGGAAGCAAAAAAGGGTGTGTGTGTGTGTGTGCACACAAAACAACAACAGAAAACCCGAACCCCTAACAACAATAAAGAAACAAATGGAAGTACTATGACTGGTAGAAGTAGTTGGGAGCACAATGTAAACAGTCAAGGAAGCCTCTGCAGAAGTTAGCCCATGCCTGGGCACAGGTGCCTGACTGTTGGTAGTACTTAAAAAAAAAAACCCACTGTTGTGACTCAGTTGAGACAGTCTTACAAAAGCTCCTTCATGTAACTGCATTTTGGCATAGATTTTAGAGGTAGTCAAATTATCTTATTTTCTCCTTTTAAATATAATTTTCCAAATACATCTTTCTTGTTCAAAATAAGTAGTTCAATGAAACAAACCATTGTTGAATTTTTATTTATTTGTAGTTTGTACTTTCAATGGAAGTGATTAATTTCTTCCATTTGCTTTATAAAGTTTTTTGTTACTCAGATGTCTCTTCAGAACTTTAAACAAAGATTTGTCACCGTGAAAAAAGCTTCAATAAAATTGTAATAAAATGTCTGTGCTGCAAATGCTTCTGATGTTTTACATGCATGTATATTTACATTTAATGTTGAAAGCTGAACAAAGATTCAGTGTTTTATTATAAAACTTTTTGCCCTCATTCTGCCCCAGCATAAGAATTCTGTTCTTTAGGAGTTTCTTTACAAGAGGATTTATTTTTCTTTTGCAATGCAAAGGGGAAACATCTTGAAAATTAAATGGCAAACGAGGATACTGCAGCTTAACATTTCTAACCCCCTGTTGTATATTTTTTTCAATAATTACATAGTTCTTTAGAAATATGAAGTCTATCTTTGAATGTGGAGCAGTATCACTTTTTTACTGACTAAATTTTCAGAAATATCAAAGGTGTACATGAAGTTTGGATTTTTTGGAGCATAGGTCTTTGCAAATGGTCTCTATTGTTTCAGAAAAGCATCTGTAACTGCGGGAAAAGTCTCTTCTTGAAAGTTCACTGCCTTGAGTAATGTTTGATCTATGGACCACGGCTTCTATTCAAGTATGGTGAGCATTAGTGTGTCAGGGAGGATAAGGTAGCGTGATTAGGAATATTAGGAATACGTTAATATATTTCCTATACTCATGCATTACAGAAGAGAAACAACATCTTCAATTTTGTTTATTTATAGAAAATGGAATAATCAAATCGGACAAGGTATTTGAAGTAATGCTGGCTACAGATCGTTGCCACTATGCAAAATACAACCCTTATATGGATTCTCCACAGTCTATAGGTAAGAAAAAAATTCTTGTGTTCTTCTAAAAATGATTGATACTTGTTTCAATTTACATAACTATGACTATCTTTGTCATATATATTTTAAGAATAGGAATGTAATTTTAATGTTTTTTAAATTTGGAGGCTTGTTTATACTTTATTAGATTTTTCACTACTTTTAAATTAAGTGTATTATGGAATGCAATTGGCATACTTGGATATAGCAAATAGGCAAATGTGCTTTAGTCAATATTAATGTGTAAATATGTACTTATTTTTTTAAACTACAAGAATTTATGGTGGTGCAGCTAATTTTTAAACACTTAAAAATAACTTGTATCCAGTTTGTCAGTAACATTCTCTTTACTGTTTTCTTCAACTTTTAGGTGATTTTTTTTTTTTTTAATGTGAAAATAGACTTTAAATAGGAAGATCTACTGATAGGGTAATTGTTTAGGACAGTTATTTCCCATCCAGATCCCAGTTTTATCTTTCCAAGGCAAGAGAATGAATTATGCAAATACACTAATTTTTTTTTCCTTGATATTTTTTTTTTCTTTAATTGTGGATGGTGAGAATTATGAACTGTGATAGTATTCTATTACTTGTGTAGGAAGATTCTTGAATGTTGAATAGTGGGTGGTGAGAATTATGAATTGTATTGGGATTTTACTGGTTGTATAGGAAAATTAAAAAATCTTTTGAGATGCATTTGTACTCAAAAAGCTTATATAATTTCACAGAAACAGTTGCAGACTGCTGTTGTTTTGTGTTTTTCTTCTGGGTTTGTGCCGTTTGGAAAATAGATGAGGTTGTCACCTCCTGAAGTTCTCTGTTCTCCACCATATCAAAATAACAATTCAGATTTTTGTACAGGGACTTAGTGAGAAGGGCATTATGTTATTCTGTGGTACATTACTCTTCTGAATTCAATATAAAAACTTGCCCCCCACCCCTAAGTTGATGTGGCGTAGCTACTTCTGGAATATGAGTGTAAACTTTAGTGAGGGAGGTGGAATATGGGGAGTGTGCAGTATTGCTCTGAATGAGAGTGACAATGAAGGTATTGCATTTTACTGTCAAGGTAATACATTTTGTAAGGTTATCTGCACAATACTCAGTGTGTTCTTTGATTCTCTTGTTTTGCAGGTTTCCAAGCAACAATCAGTGCTCCACATATGGTAGGCTTTAAACTTAATGCAATGAGTATAGGTGATTTTATAAACATCAAAGTGCTTCCGAAATAAAATATTTGTTCTAGCAAATTTGATCAGCAGTGATTGCAGTGATGCTGTTGTGAGCTCCTTAGTGGGAGGGCATAGAAAAGATTGAGGCAGACCTTTGTTGGAGATGCACAGAGAAAGGATATGGTGTAGTGTACAAAAAAAAAAATCCCAAAATGCAAGGACTGAAATTGTGATTCATTTCTAGAATAATGAAAAGGTTAAACAGAGGGTAGAAAAGTACTAGAACAGGTTTTGCAGATTGTGAGTATTCTGTTTGTTGATACACGATGAAGCTGACTGGACAGGGCTCTTGGTAGCCTGATTTAAATTGCAGCTATGGTGAAAGAGGGTTAGAGTACAGTTTTCAGAGATCCTTTGCAATCTGAATCAGTCTATAGTTTATAAAAATGTAAGAATTCAGGAGTGGATAACCATGATTTCTGTGGTGTGCTATTACTGTAATGCTTTTAATTCTTTGGACAGGAAAAAAAAAACCAAAACCAACCAACCAATGACCCAAACAAACAAAAACCCCCAACATACTGAGATGCAAGTTCTTTTGCCAAGTAATTTGACGTTATTCATGACTGAGGATTTCTGTACATATCTAGTACAGACATAAATTTTCTGTGTTTCTTTGTGGGAGATAAAGGGTGAATAGATGCGTATATTTTATTCTTTGAATCTTTGGAAAATGTCAAAATATAGTAAACGTCTGCTTCTCTTGACTGAAAACTTAACCTAGTTGGGTTAGAATTCACTTATCTTAAAAAAAGAAAAATCATATGGAAATGTTAGCCATTTTATTCAAGGAAAACCAGAGAAAAAAGTACTGTTGCTAAGGGACAAAGTATACATTAACTATGTTTTCAAAATTTGTACTTACTTAAGTGCAGGTTTAAAAGATGATTTAGGACTAGTAGCATATGAAGTGTTACAGTGAAAAAGAAATGCACCCTCTAAGCTAAATGTTAACCATAAATGTTGTAATTATTTATGTTTTCCATGTGTGATGAACCAATCTGTAGGAGTGTTGCAATGGCTATGTCTCAAACATTAAAGAAGAAATTTTTTTTTTAGTGTGTGATCTAAGCTTAGTTTATGTATTGGTCCACCACATCGGGAAGCAAAACTTGGGCAGTGTGTCAGTAGACTACTGCATTTCCTGTATGAGCCTGGCCACCTGCCTTTGTAAAAGACAGCTTCTCTTTACTGCTATCTGATTCAGCAAGTGTGCAGGTAGTACAAGAGGTATTTTTAATAGCCACTTTCCTTGATCCTCCAGAGCTGCTGTCTTCCTAGTTTACTCCTGTCCCAGCTAGTTCAGTGGGAATGGCCCTGTAAACAACTGAATTCTTTATAGGCCATATACTGATGGAACAGTAAGAGCTACCAGTCCTGAAGAGATGTCTCTTCATGACTATACATAAATAATCTCAAATGGTCAGATAAGTTTATAAACACTAAAAAGAAAAAACTAAACCACAACAATTTGTTCAAGTCAATGAAGTAGCAATGATTATATAATGTAGTTAACACCCCCTCTATTACAAGAAAAATTCTAATTTTTTTTTTTTCCTCACTGTATTGCCCAAAATCATTGAGGCAAGGAACATACACTGGGTAAAACAGACACTTAAATTAAAAGAAAAAAAAATCTGTTTCTATGTTCTTTTCTCAGCATGCATATGCTCTTGAACTCCTGTCTGATCAGCTACATGAAGGAGCCAAAGCACTTGATGTAGGATCTGGAAGTGGAATTCTTACAGCGTGTTTTTCACGAATGGTGAGATACTTAATAACTTGAGCATCAGAACTGCTTGAACTGAAGCATAACTTTCAATTAAAGTTAGCATGGGGGTGAAAAGCAGCCTTCCTGCTATTCTCCTGGTTGTCATTAGCACACATTCTCATGATAGATGGTTGAGTTAAAAGGTCCAGGAAATCATGTGATGATGAAGAAACTTCCTAGAGGGGAAGTGTTTTTTCTTCATTATATTTAGTGGTTTAGTAGCTTGAAGGAAGGTGTTTGTCTTGTCCACCCCGATTCTTCCATTATCCTGTGTGGCTATAAATGTTCTCATTGTGATAAATGGTCATGTCTTCCAGCTATGGTGAGAGCTTAGCGAGACCTGAAAGAATCCTGTTTCCACATGAAAATACATTGTGTATATGTAAATTGTCTTTGAATTTGACTTATTTCTTTTTACTATATTGCATGAGCATCACTGTAAGTATATGGGTAATCTTTTGTAACATTAATTTATATCCTTTTACATCTTCTCTGAATAACTTAACCTCTGGAGGTTGTTCAACCTGTGTTGAAGGGTTGCTCTGTAGTTCCACCCTATCTTACATTAGGGGGAAAAAGATGCAAAAAAATTGGTTTCTGAAGGTTGTAACCACAGTGCTATGAGACTAGTTTATGTTGTGGAATATTACCAGTTCTTCCTTCTCCATGCCAGAATTTGTAATTTCTTAGTAGCAATTAAAGACCTTCATTAAAATGGAAAGTATCTTTTTTCCTTTTAGTTGTCTTTCTGAGAAGTTCTTTTCAATATGCTTAAATTCTGCGCGGCAGCACGGGAACGCCCCCAGCTACGTCACTGTCCCCTGCGCAGGCACGTTTAGGAGCCGACCCCACTGCTATTTCCCTCGTGTTACCTGTTAGCTGGCCGCAGCTGTTCAGGCTACTGGACCTATTGCAGGTGCCTGTTTCCTGTTAGGAATTAGATTAAGGATGGTTAGGACTGGGCAATGCACTAGCAAAAGTACTTAATTTTTTTTAACTTCTATTTCCAAAATTAAAAATAAATAATCATAGTTGAATTAAGTTGACTAAAGTGCAGTTCAAAGGAAATTTTAGAAGTCAACTTTCTACCTATTCTTTGTGGTGTAACTGTGTAGTCAATGGTCAAGTGCTAGTAGCATGCATGAGAGTTCTATTCCTACAGGTCTTGAAACTTTTGTCAGCAACATGCATTTATCACTAAGAAGTACAAATCATGGAGGAATTGGCATTTTTGTTAAGATGTGATAAGCTGTGGTCGTGCGATGTTTTCTATTGAAACAACTGTATAAGAAAAACTGAAAACATCTGCAGAGAAGTCACAATTACTGAAAAATAAATTTAAATCCACTGTCTTTTTATTGCCATATGAATGTCATATTCCTCCTCTGAATTGTCATTGGTAGTATGCTGTGGGGAATGCCTTACAAATGTGAAACAGGATAAATGCCTTTGTGCAATGTGGATCTTGATTCATCCATTGTAATGGATGTAGGTAAGAAAGTACTGTTCCGACTCTGTGCAGTTCCTTTTAACAGTAACAAAAGTTTCAAAGAAGTATATTACAAGGAATCATGGTGAAGTGATTTTCTATCAAAATTCAATTGGGGATGTGCTTGCTTACATTATGTGCATGTTGCTCCTCAGTCTACTTGAGGTCTAGAATTAATAGCTCTCATTTGTGACACAAGCACATGGATGTCACAACAGCTTTACTCCTATGACGATAATTTAATTTGTGGTATTTCTGGGAAAGTTTTATGTTGACTTTAGACTAGTAATGCATCTTTAAGTTTTTTGTTTGGTTTCTCTTATTAAATAAAACTGCTGTGATAAGGTATACAAAATTCAAGGTTATTTAATTTTAAAAGTTGCTGACAAATTAAGCAAATTTAACTTCATCCTGTAAGTACTGGAATTATAAAAAGAGTGAGAGGTATTTTTATACCAAACAGGCCATTGAGATCCCAAAAATTACGCCTTTTTGTTACTGTTTTAATTGCACATGCTTCCAAATTTCAGGGTAAGAGACAGAGGTAATTGAGAAAATAGCATAATGGACTGTGACTTGTATCAGGAGGTTCTCTTACTTTAGATCAGGCTATTTTACTAAATAGTAATTTTTGTGACATTACCATTTGTTGAAATACAATGGATCATTTGCTAGCTTGCAGTACTGCTGTTTGCCCAGTGTTCCTCCATATAGCAACCTGTGGCTGTCATAGTGAAAACTTGCCACGTGTCTTGCACTGCTTCAAAGACTAGGTTGGTGGTCTTCCCCTTGGAAAAGAAGAAATAACAGTGCTGTTTTGATGTTTTTTAACATAGGAGTTCTCTATAATAAATCAGAAAAAAATCTTCATGATATTGATAACTGGTTGTTAATTTCCCATGTCTTAAAAGGAAAATGTCTTATGATGACTTACATTAAAATATAAGATGCAGAAGAATAATCAATGCATTCAAATATGTCCAAAGACAAAGCTGTTTGACAACATGGGCTACTAGGGCATACTCAGTATGCTTTTGTGTTCTTCGAGCTGGATCCTGTTAAAAATGGCCAGACTTCAAGATTTGGAATCTTTTTTGCCATTCGCCAAAACTCGAATAATTTTGCTGGAGTAAAGAAATCTATAATAAAAATTTTTCTTAGTAGGCATTTTTTCCTTTCAGAATACATTGATCTTATGTGAGTTATGTTCTCTCAAAAGTTCCGCTCCTCCTCTGGAAGAGAGCTGTGAGTCCAAAAGGAGATTGGTGAATGCAGGGATAGGTGGAAAGTAGTCTATTCCTGACTTGGTTGCTGAACTTGCTTCTGAAAAAGTAGGGCTCCTGACATAATTTAGAGTAAAACACACAACTTACTATTTTCCTTGAAATAAGGTCTTCTCTAGGAAAACATTAATCTTTAAGTTTATTCAGCATGGAACAAGATTAGTTCTAATCTTTGTCCTTGAAGTTGTTACTTTCTGTTGCAGGTAATGTAAACAGTCATGATCAAATTTATCTTCTAAAAATTCAGAGAAGTCTCTACTAATAGTGTAAGTTAACTGAATCCTATCTCAAAAAGATGACTACTATAACAAGCATTTGTAATACTGTATTGACAAACTTCAATTGCCAGTTGCTTCTAGCAGTCACAATGTGTCATTCCAAGAAATAATTTCAGTAACATTGGGAGCTATCACTTTACTGGTTTTGTTTTTGTTTTAGAGAAATGGGCTCAGGAGACAGAAATACTCATTCTCTGAAATTAAACTAGCAGAAATTATTCAACTGTATATTTTTATTCCAGGTTGGTCCCAAAGGACAAGTTGTAGGAATTGATCATATCAAAGAACTAGTAGATGACTCAATAAATAATGTCAAAAAAGATGATCCCACATTGCTGTCTTCAGGAAGAGTGAAACTGATTGGTGAGCATCAGACTGATATACTTACTAATTAAACTGATATTCTTTGTAGCCTGGTTGAAAATGACTGGAATTGGATGCAATTAAAAATTCTAATTTAACAAGTTAAACCAAAGAAAGACAAATGAAATTTTTAAAATCTGAGTCACCTTTAGATGTTTGAAGAATATAATCTTTATACAGTTTTGAGGATATGACTTCTGGTATTCTTAAGAATGTGTAATCACTCTCTCAGAAAAGCTTGATGAAAAAACATTTTCTGTGAAAATGCTTTACATGCTGCAGGTTTGTCATGTTGAATTTGTTATTTGAACTTTGGTCTGAATTCACAACTTTTGAAAAAATGTACTGAGTATTTTAACAGAGCCTTCATAGTTCTGATAAGCTGCACACAGAGCCAAGTGGAAAAAGTAATAATTAGCAGCATGCATCATTGAAGTTTGTTTCACTTGTTTTAAAATTTAACAGTATTTCTATGTTAGAGAGGTGATTAATTGATATTGTAATAATTCAGTCAGAGTTACTGAGAGGAAATAATGCTAAGGGTGTAAAAGGACACTAAATTGTTTTAAATAGTACTTCTTAAACTAAAAAAGATGTGCTTTTAAATTTTTTGTTTATTTGTTTTTTAGAAGAAGCACAGCTGTCAGGAAGAAAGTGCTTCATTATAATTCTGTTCAGTTTAAAATAGAAGTTGAAGGTCTGGATTATTTTGAGGCTTCTTACAAGAGCACTTGGAAAAACTATTATTATGTAATATTTGGCTCTTACCTTAGTTACCATTTTGATTCTTGCTATTTTTTTTGTAAACGAAGGACTTTCTAAGTTGTCTTGAAACAAGGCAATGAACACGTGTGCTTGTACATGTATACGAAATGCAATGTCCCTCACTGAGAGTACTTATGCCTTAAACTTTCTTGGGAAAGAAGTTATACTGAGGCTTGAGGCTGGAGTGAGTGAGATAACTGCCATTGTTGCTGCACAAGAGCAGTTTGGATTGATGCTTCCAGTTATGCATGAAACAAACTGCTCTTGAGAGCTTAGAATTCTAAATAAACATCGTCATCTATATTGTGTTTGACTGTGTAGCAGGATGACTAAAAGCATTTTGAATAGTTTTGTTGTGAGGTACTTTTTAAAAAAGTACAGATGTGAGTTAGGCGGGAAAAAATAAAAAACAAAAAATGACTGTTTCAACTGTGATGAAATAGGATTCCTGGGAACTCCTTGCTGTGGAGCTAGAATCCAGACAATGCTGGTGGTTTTTTTAAAAAAAAAAAAAAATCCCAACAAACTGAAAACCCTGGGCTGGTTGTTGATGTAACCTGTATGAATTAAGACTGGGAATGTTAGTTGCTGGCTTTTTGTAAGTGTGCTTCAAAGGTACTCTGTTGCTTTGTCACATCTTGTATGTGCCACAACTGCATTTCAAAAGCATCAACATTACTTTGGGATGTCTCAGTACTGGAACTGCACTGAGAACTTGGCAATAGCTATGCTTAGGTATATCTGTATGTGTTTATGGGAGGTTCTGCTTTTTTTGTCTATGGTTTATTTTGAGATTTTTTTTTCCTAAAAGCAGTGTGATATCTTTTGAGTGCATCTTTCAATTGCTTCTACTTGCCACACTTTGACTCACATGAGAGTACTCCTGGAAAGCACAAACTTTAATTCTTTTGGATGAAAATAGACTGGATTATGTACTCTGAGAAACAATAAAGTATGTTTGATATGTTAATGAATTTAGAGCCAATAAGACTAGAACTAGATCAGTAATCATTCTGAAGTGCGTATGCTGCATGGACATCAAGTTCTCAGCAAAACCTCTTCTGCCATTCAGATCTGCCTCTATTGTACTGCAGTATTTACTGATGCAGACATAGCCAGAGAGGATGAGGGTATTCTGACCACAGTGAAGTAGTGTTCTTCTGTTGCTGTGCTCATTCTACAACTCTGTGTAAAACAAGACTGCATAGAGACACTGAAGGCTTCAGTACCATGATCAGCAGATCAGATCTAGGTTCAAAAACAAACTACAAACCCATTTAATATCAGAAAATCCTAACTCTGCTTCTCCCCTCATCACCACTCACAACTGTGGTTGCTTTATTAACAACCTGCATGTAACTGCAGGTCTGAGCAGGCTAGGTGATGTAGCTCAGTATGCAATTAGAAACTCAAAATTTGAGTTGCTGTTTACCATTGAGCATTGAATAATGATTTGTATCTCACTGAATATATGAATGCCAACTTAACTTTTTTTCCCCCTTTTGTCCTGAGTATCTAAAAGCCTGTTCCCATTGTGGGTGAATATATACCTGACTGCTGTAGCCAGGACAAGTTTTGTAGATGTTAAAAGGGAAGAACCATGCTATGCTTGATGTGTATGAAGAAGCATGTTGAGACTTTTTTTTTTTTTTTTTTGTTTCAGCGTGTTCTGATTCTGAAGATAGTAGTTTTGGTTTGGACTATTGATTTAATGAGCAAACAGTTTAGATGTTTTGGGTTCTTTAAACCACTGTCAGTGGTAAACAAAGTGATAAGACATGCAGAAGTCACATTCTGGCTTCTTTGGACAGTGCACAGGGTGTGTTTAAGTCTCAGATTACATGCATTCTTTGAAAGGCAACTTAGTTTCTTTCACAGCTGTTTCTTCAGTTTGGCAATCTTCTTCCAGCAGTACTGGAGATTATCACTTCTAATGCCTACTGCTGCATCTTGGGGAATGAGGGTCTGTCTTCCGGTGTTAACTAAGACCATTCAGAGCACTATGTATATTCGAGCTAAAGAAGTCTTTCTCTGTTGCCTTCTCTGATGGAAAAGCAGCTTGATATATCAACACATCACTACTTCCCCTTCTAAAGAGGTTTACAGTGCTACTAAAATGCAAGCAAATATAAATGATATACTTGACCACATTAAAGTGGTTGTTCCAACAGCACTCACTCTGATAGAGTCAGACAGATTAAGCCCTGGAAATACTGGAACTTCTGTTACTGGCAATAGTAGTAAAAGCTGACTTAGGGGAGTTGGTCAATAGACATGCATTCTCTTGAAGTATTGCTAACACTTGCTTGGCAACTTCTGCTTATGATGCTTGGTTGGAGCTTGTACTGATCAGAATTCATGAGAAGAAATAAGTCCCCGCTACTGAGGAAATGTGCTCTCTTAGAGCCCTTAAGCTTGGGGTGTAGAATTTCCTTGCAAGGTCTTGTTTCAGGACCTAGTATGAAAGATTATAAATGCCAGAGTTTTAATTGTTTCAAGGAGCTGTCCAAACCTTCCTGTACATTCTTGGATATTTGAAGGTGTTGTTACTGTCCAGGTGACTTGATGCAGCCCCCGTGTTTTTTTTTTTTTTGCCTTGTGACTTATTGGAAGGCAAAAAGTTGTCAAATTTTCAGCCTCTGGCGGGGCCTTAGCATTTATTTTGACTCATTCAGCCTTTTAATTAACCTGTGGCAATGGTGATTGCACAGAAGTTGAAACTTGGTCTGAAGACAGGAAACCTCAAACAAGTATGTGTGCTGAGCAGAGGACTATGTTCATTACCCTTCTTGAGTTTTTCTGATTACTGAGACTTCACACTTAACTGAATAGTGGATTTATGAATGGCTAGTTCTCATTTACATCTTTACTAACTTAACCCTAGAGACAGCTCATCTAACTAGCTCTGAATTTCCTGTTGCTTTCCTGTAAATACTGTAGATGCCACATTCACATCATCTTCTTTCAAAGCTTAACTCAGACTTTAGTTTATTTCGCTACATTTTGGTGACTTAAGCCCCATGCCTATCATCCTGCAGTCCGAGATGGTATGAGACACTGGTGATAGGGTGTTTTTCCATGAGTCCTCCACCAAAGTTGAAGCTGCATCAGTAGCCCTCTGAACAGCATAATTACTCCTAACATTTTCCAAGCAGCCACCTGGAGCTTTAGCCACAGGTCACATTTGGCTATCCATGTTAGTCCAGCAGCTGTCTGCAGCAAGAGTAGGGAGACTGACCTGCTCAGGGGGACACATTGGGGTTTGTATATGAATGTAAGTGTGGACTTTCATTCCAACCAATAGTG
Organism: Psilopogon haemacephalus; assembly: GCA_013396835.1. Lineage (NCBI taxonomy): Eukaryota > Metazoa > Chordata > Aves > Piciformes > Megalaimidae > Psilopogon > Psilopogon haemacephalus. Next base: position 640,420 of record VWZI01013307.1, on the reverse strand, counting down.
GTTAGAGAAGTGTAGTCCATGTGGATACCTTCTTTGTCTTTTCCTCACCTTTGGAGTCTTCTGATAATGTGCTTCTGAGGTTTAATGCTTTATCTTATGATTTGCATTATATTCAGAAATGGTGTCCACGAAGGCAAGGCAAAGCAAAGTGTATGTTTAAAAAAGGGTATGTGACAGGAAAAGTTGCCTGTGTTGGAATGGTAGGGCACATAAATACTTAAGTATCTTTTCTGGGTGGACCATGGTGTCTCCAATAATATTAGTTATAAATCCATGCTTTTTAATTTCAAGTGCTTCAGCAGCATTTCATATCTTTGACGAGGGTGTGTATGTATGTACAAGGGTGTTTTGTTGCTTCCATCTTACAATTGTGTTAATATTTTAAAATTGGCTTCATTGTGTTATTTCTGCTTAGCTGAATTTTAGTTGAAATCCAAGCGTAATTTTTTAACCTACCTGTTTCTCCATTCATTTTGAAAATGTTTTTTTCAAAAAAAGTGTTTTCTTGCAGTGGGAGATGGAAGAATGGGATATGCAGAAGAAGCTCCCTATGATGCCATTCATGTAGGAGCAGCAGCACCAGTTGTGCCCCAAGCAGTAAGCCTTTATGTCTGATGTGTGTGATTCAGTAATCTCTTAGCTGTAAAGAGTACTTTCACGTACATATCGACGCAAAATATTTTGTAGACTTGCACTGCTGTATCTGTGGGCAGTGTGGTGTTATCATGTGGTGTGGGATGTTTTGTTTCTGTTATAATTGGGCTTCTGGTAGATTTGCAAAAGCTGTGTGCTGTAATTAACTCTCCTCTAAGTAAACATTTTAAGATTACTTTGTACACAATCCTCTATTACAACAGTGAACTGGAGCATTTTATTTAATAAATTAATTTGGTTTTATCAAACACTGAATTAGAAAATTCTAAGTATTTGTTTCCCAGCTGGAAAAGTAATGTGCTCAGCTGGAAGTACAGACAAAGCCATGTGTTTGTGGATAGAGGGTAGTTCTGACTAGATAAGATGAAGAGTAACTAGAGAGTTCACATTGTACATATGTGAAATCCATGCTAAGATGTTTTTCTCTCTCTCTCCTTTCATCAGGTGAATAGGAAGGTATAACCTGACTTTGAAATACTAGGTACTAGTTAAGGGTGGGTTGGTTTGGGGGTTTTGTTTTGTTTTGTTCTTTTTTTTTTAGTAATCTGAATTTTAGTGAGGGATAGTGAAGGACTGGAGAATTGAGGTACTGTAGACAGGTTGGACATTTCTAGACAGTGGCTGATGGTTTATTTTTTTGTTTGTTTTATTTTGGAGTGGATGTATGTGGGGAGGGTCCTAGCAAAGTGTTGAGAGATGACAATTTAAAAAGGAATTTAAATCTTACTAGTGAATGAAACAGTTCTTCAGGATAACTTTTGTTAGTGACAGGGATTAAGATTTTATTATCTTTTTGCATGTCATCTTGGAAGTACTGAATTTTCCTTGAGACTACTGTGATTAGAATAATAGAATCATGAAATATGAGGGGTTGGAAGGGACTCTCAAACGTGATCAAGTCCAACCCTCCTGCAAAGCAGGCCCACTTAGGGCAGATCACACAGGAACGTGTCAGATGGGTTTTGAAGATCTCTAGGGAAGGAGACTCCACAACCTCTCTGGGTAGCCTCTTCCATCACCTTCACAGTAAAGTTTTTTTTCTCCTTTTGAGATGGAATTTCCTGTCATTGAGTTTATGTCCATTGACCTTTGTCCTACCACTGGGTGTCACTGAAAAGAGACTGGCTTCATTCTCCTGACCTTCGTATGTTTGTAGACATTGAAAAGGTGCTCTCTCAGCTTTCTCTTCTTCAGACTAAGCACACCTATGTCTTTCAGTCATTGTTTGTAATCCTCCTTTTATCATGAAGGCAAAATAAGTGTACTAGTATTTCTTTCACTTACTCTTACTTGTCACTCATCATACTCACATATTTTTAGACTAGTTTCATTAAATGTTTTTCCACTCACAGAATGAAAGAGGAGCTGTTGGGCAGTAAGCATATTATAATCATTTCAGGAAGACTTTTTTGTTTTAAAGTCACAGATCTTAAATCTTATTCTGAGGGGCTTAGCAGGAGATCAGTTACCTGAAAAATGTTAGATAATGAGCCTGTACTGATTCTCTATAAATATCTAACAGTTCAACCTGGCAGTCTAAAAAGATTGACTGTCCTGTAAAAATAATTATTTACATATTTTTACCCTCTTATATAGAAACAAAACCTGCAAACAACCCAATTAATCCAATTACTATTTTATTAATTCCTTCTTTTGGAATTGTATGAAATTATGGTGAATGTTTCTGTAATATCAGTTGTTGTACCATGTTATGATAATCTCATTTTCAGTGCATTGTTCTTTTTTTTTTTTCCACACTCCAGTTGCTACCTACTGTGTAATAGTAGATAGATAAATTGTGGCAAAGCTATTAATCTAACGTAACAAACTTTGGAACCAGCTTCTCTAAGTGGCTGGTTACATTCTAATTTTTGTGTTGTGTTTTAGCTTATAGATCAGTTAAAACCTGGCGGAAGATTGATATTACCAGTTGGTCCTGCAGGGGGAAACCAGATGCTTGAACAATATGACAAACTAGAAGATGGCAGTGTCAAAATGAAGCCTCTGATGGGAGTGATATATGTGCCTTTAACAGATAAAGAGAAGCAATGGTCCAGGTGGAAGTGATTTTCTGTTCCACTTACTTCTTCCACACACACACAAGGTGAAAGGGTGTGAATTTTAAGCAGATAGATTGCAAGGCCTGCCTTTGCTGATGTCATTGCTTCCTACCCCTTCATACCATGACAAATGACTCAATCTACATTACTACATCACCTGAGAAAGTTGTGCTGAGTTTGAGTTAATTTAAAGGCAGCAGAAAAATATTGCATGAGTTGCACTTTGTCTCTTTCAGACCTTTTCTTTAGTCTTTGGTGTGTTGAAGTTTATTTGTTGTTTTGAACATTTCCTGAATTTAAACTTCCCTTCTAATGAATTTGTTATAACTAACATGCCCAGTCATTAGGGTAAAGTGTAAAATACTACTGAAGAATAAACATTGTATTGTCCTGTAATTCAGCGGTAATTGGATGTTAATTTTTTATTTTTCCAAAATTTCAAAAATGGAGAAAAATCTCTGTGAGGTTCTCTGTGGGAAATATAGATAATCTTGTGAGCACTTTCCCCTGAAACCCGAAGTAGCAGGAAGTAGAGAAAGTAATTTGTTCTTCCCTAAAGTAGTTTAGTAACATGCAGAAAATTTCCTCTGACATGTTATTCAAAACCTGTCATCTGTCTCTGATGCGAACATATTTGTGTTCGCCAACACAGCAAACTCTGAAGGCAGTTCTAGAGGTGGTAAACCTTCCAATTTGCTGAATGAACAGCCAGTAACATAGACATAACACAGCTGTCAGCTTAAACCATGCTAGGCATTAGTATGCGAATGAACAAAGCAGCAGTTTTGCTTCCTGGCAGAAAATGCTTGTGAATGTATTATCTGTGTTAATGAAGTGCGTAGATGTGTACCAAGTTCTAAAAACAACTCCTGAGCTTTATAACTCCTAATTTTAGGTTTTTCTTTTTTCCTCTTGATCTTCTGGAGTGCAGCTTGTGGTCAGGATACATGAATACATAGAGTTTAAGCTGTCAAAATGTCCATAAAAAGTACAAATAAAGCATTTTACAGCTGCATACTTCAAACCTCACTTTAGTTTCTTAGACCTACTGTATTGCCACCATGTACAAATCAGTCTTAGAATAACATTAACCAGTTACTGCAGAGTTGGAAGCTTGTGAAGCCTGCTTCTTATTCAGATGTTATATATTTGTTATGCAAATTAATACTTTGTCCTCAAATACTGCCTCAGCATAGTACTCAGGGGTTTCCTGCCTCTTGGAAGCTTTGGAGGCTTTGTGGTGAGTTGGGAGTCCATACTCTGCTCATTTCAGAAAACTCCTTTTCCAGAGAGGTTTTCTAGACGCTTCAGCATTTCCATCTGATTATAGTAGCAGTTGGGAGGGTTTTTTAATAGCAGTGATGTGTGTTCAATAAAGAGTATTTATATGAAGAGTTTCTGGAATCATAGTGGTTATCTTTTTGCTGCTAATGGAGGTGATGTGGTGTATTAAGAACTAGAATTTTAAGATCTTTGCATCTCTTCAGTTTTGTTTTCCGTTTTCTTTGGTAGCTCAGGAAGAAGTAATAGATGTTTTTGTGCCTTCTTCAATCATGACTATTGCAGGTTCTTTCCCCCAGATTTTCTTAGCAGTTTCTGTTCCTTTCTGGAATACTTCTTGGTTTTAGTTATTTGTAATACAAGTATTAAGAATATACATTGGTCTTATCAGAAAAGGTAAGTGCTTAGCCTGGATGATTACCTTGATCACTTTAGTGGTACAGAGACTGTTCCTTGCTATGTACATTTGAATTTGGTTCAAACTTGGAAATGTCTATTAAAGGAAATCTTAGAAGTCCAATTCTTGTTGTTTTTTTCCTTTAATCATCCTTTTTGTGATTTGAAGAAAATTCTCATTCCTTCCTTGAGGACTGCTGTAATTACAGGAGGCTACACCTGGGTCTTTTGTTATCTTCCCTTCTTGTTGAGTCCAAAGTGTGTGGTCAACTCGCTGCTGCTAAGGAGACTTGTAAATATAAGTTAGCATTTGTAACCTATGCTAGCGCTTCTGAGATTTCAGTTGTTGAAGACCTGTGGGCAGAAGTCACTTAGACGCTCCTCTGAAAGACCATCTTTAAGACTTTTTTTATTTAAGAGCTGTAGTATATGACCCTGCTTGTAAACTTGGGACTTCACTGACCAGTCATGTTTTTAAGAGTAGCTCAAGAATTCTGTGCATTTAGCTTGTCATTCTTTTAGTTTACATTATGTTATGAAATTTCTTCCCTAATGCAGGTGACTGTTTCATCATAGAACTGATACAACAGCATTTCCTAGGCTAGGAGACCTCTTTGTGGGAAGAAAGAAACCCCATGAATTTTTGTGTAGCCTTTCACATGTTGGCGAAGTTAGTACAGCTCTTTACTAGGGCAGCAAGATGCTCTGCAAAGCAGCACAGCAGTGACTTGATCTCTAAGTGGGTTTTGAGGTCAAACCTACCTTCAGATTTTTTGTGTCATTCTTCCCTATCTAAAACTAGAACTTCTAGCAGAACAAAACCTGGACTAGCTGGAAGGAAAACACTCCTTGGATTTTGATAGATGTTGTGAGTGTAAATGAAGAATCTTATTTTGTGAATCTTACTTGATTTCTTTAAATCAAGTCCATAATTTTCTATCTTGGGTTCAGCTGCAGTAGTATTTTTAAGCCCCAGGTGTTAGTGGGAATCTTCTCAAATGCGACACCAGGGGATATTTGGAAATAGAATATACACACATACCTGATGACTGTTCAGAAATGAAATGCATTAGTGTACCAGAGATCCAGTGGTAGGAGCCCACTTATGTGAGTATACTTTCGCCTAAAATTTCCAAGTTATTAGTCGTTTTTCTTTCTTACTGATAAGTAGGGGAAGAGAAGACCTTAACTGCAACACAGTTAAGAACACAGCTTGGCTACTTTATTGACAGTTCTTGTGTAAATTAGGATATCTCAGATTTTTACTTCTCTTGTGAGAGTTCATTTATGAGTTACATTAAAAAAAAAAAACAAAACCAAAACCTATTTAAAGAATCATAGAATTGGTTAGGTTCAAAAAGACTTTAAAGTAATTGAGTCCAGCTGTTGACCTAGCGCTGCCAAGTCCATCACTAAACGGTGTCTCTCAGCATCACATCTGTGTCTTTTAAATACCTCCAGGGATGGTGACTCAACCACTTTCCTGGGCAGCCTCTTCCAGTGTTTAACAGTTCTTTCAATGAAGCAAGTTTTCCTCATATCCAACCTAAACATTCCTGGTGCAACCTTAGGCCACTTTCTCTTGTCCTATCACTTGCTATTTGGCTGATACACACCTTGCTACAGCCTCCTTTCAGGGAGTTGTAGAGAGCCATAAGGTCTCACCTGAGCCTCCTTTTTCCCAAACTTCACAACTCCAGTTCTCTCAGCTGCTCCTCAAAGGACATGTTCTCTAGACCCCTTCCAGCTTTGTTAAACTTCTTTGGACCCACTTCAGCATGTCAGTTGTCTTTCTTGTAGTGAGGAGCCCAAAACCAAGCATGGTGTTTGAGGTGCAGCCTCACCAATACAGGGGGTTGATCACTTTCCTGCTCCTGCTAGCCACACTATTTCTGATACAAAGAAATGAGAGAAAAAACAATGTAAGGAACAATCAGCTATGATCACGCAGTCTTGGATTTTATTTCCAAATGGACAGCTGTCTTAACAATTTAAACCACTTTGGTTTTTTTTTTTGTTAAAATACTGCAGTAGTAGAAATTATTTATAAATATCACACAAAATGTATCTTCACTGGTAAAACAAAATTATAATGACACTATGACCCTTCTGAACAAAACCTGCAGCAACTGGACTAGGGCTGTTACACTGTTCCACTTACCTGTACATATAACATGTTTAAGCACCCTTTTGGAAAATGTATTTATGAGAAATAGTTTAATATGCTTCTGTTTAGAAACAAATTCCTCTGATGAGCAAATTAGATAATTTAAATTAGCAGGAATTTTTGTATGCAATTCCTTAGGTTGTGTAGAGTAATGATTAGTAGTTTACATTTTTTATTTTGCTTCACCAAAAAGCAAAAGGTTAAGTTTAAAATCTACTCCACAAGCGTTTGTGCAGAATACGTAACTGATATAAGAGGTTGCAGAGAAAATTCCTTTATCATTTCAGCCTACACTCTCAATTTGATAACTGATTATAGCCAATTACAAATACATCAGAGCAGCAGCTTTCCAGATCAAAATGTTACAAGTCCAAATATTATCAAATTATCTATAAAATTACGGAGGGAGAAGTAATTAATTTCTGAAACGCTGAGTAGATACTGAAATTCAGAGTGTAGCCTAATATGAATTAGAAATGCAGTATCAGTGGTTATATATATGAAAAGGAAAGTCAAATGCTGCCTAATGACAAGAAAATTGAATTTTTCCAAAATAATGGAGTTACAGATTTCAGGTAAATTTATAAGTAGTTGTTCAATTATTTATTTTGAATGCCTTCCTTTAAAGAGTTGGTGACAGATTGCAAAACTTCATGACTTACCAGTCCTAGACTTCTTTTATATTTAAGACATAGGATTTTTTGGTTTTTTTCATAATAAACTCTGACATTTCCCTGAAATACTACCTATTAGATTTTTTTTTAATGCTTCTTGATTTGTTGTTGGATACTCCAAATGGGAAGTGTGGGATATTCCTGCATATGCTTTCCCTACTTGTAAGCTGAAGTTTTTCAAACTTTCTTAAATTTAACTTTTAGAATAGTAATTTTGAGTTAATGACTTCTGAAATTTGCTTTGGTTTGAGCTCACAAAGTTGCTTTGCTACCTCAGTTGACAATTTTAGATGAATAATTCTCTTGCTGTAACTCCCCCTGAGAGGGACTATTGTGATGACTTAAAACCTCTCTCTATATGTATATATTAAAAAATATGTATATATGTGTATGTGTATATATATGTTGTTTATTAACATTGGAAGGAGTGCCTAATAGGATTCTTGTAAGAATCACAGCAAATAGTTGAGACCAGGAAAGGGGGGAAAATACAAATTACTTAGTAGACATTTCCTATCTCTCTGGAGGACAACAGAATGTTTTTAACAAGGAAATAATCTTTTGAGTCTTCTTTTAAGCATTCTAGTGAGATAGACCCTTTACTAGTCTCACTAGACTAGATTTTGTAGTTTGGCATCTTCTGACACATACAACTGAATTTAAGGTCAGCTGATGCTGTTTCGTGGTATGTATTTAAGTCTGCTAGCTGTTCACAGTAGGTGGAAAGCTGGAAAGTGTTACCCACATGATGGTCTAAGACATTTCTGTAACTAATATGCATAATCCAATAGTACACATATAAACTGGGCTTCTCAAAACAATGAAAAAGAAATGCTGCATAATTTGAAGGCACACATGGAAACATCATGCATTGTTCTGGGCTGGCATGCTGTTAGATTAACAAGTAGTGAAGAGCAAGTGAAAAATACCTGGAGGGAATCTGACCCACATAATACCGTAAACGTTCTAATAAACAGAATATAAAAGTGACATCTAGGATATACGTCCACAAACACGATGCGGTAAGGAATAAGCAATGCAATATACCAACAGTTAAAATATTGGCATGAATTCTAAGTGCAAGTACCATTTTGCAAAAGAAAAAAACCCCACCCTTCAAATACAGAAAGTCCATTAGTAATATTGTGCAGAAGCCTTGCCAGTGTCTGGCTAGGTAAAATTGCTGTGTTCAATAGTTTTGGAATAAATAATGTATTTTTTTTTTTAGTGTTACTATTTCTCAAGGGTTTAAAGGATTATTAATTATCTGTCACAGTAGAAGGCTAGGCTTTTGCAAAGCCATGGTAGTATGCAGTAGGAATTAAGATGGAAATCATATCAGCAACTAGATGCATGAGACTAAACTAGCAACAGCAGCAGTCATTATGCTTTTTGAAGTTGTAAAAATCAATTAATGATGCAGCTCCTGGAAGCATGAAGGATAAGTGTAGTACCTAAGTTCATTGGCACTGCATTTTAAATTGAGTATCTGATGTTCATTTATTTTTGTCTATTGAAAAGAAGCATATATCCATTATGTGAAATAGGCAGATATGGGGAACTTCCAAACCTTTGGGTACAAATTGACTTTTAAAAACTTTTTAAAACTCCTGCCAGGATGTGTTCTTCCCCCTTTTACTTTGTGTTCCATAATTACTACAATTCTCTGAAGCTGTATGATTAGTACTCCACTATTAGAAGGCAGTGCAAAGAATGCAACTAACAAATGATAAGGTCTGGATCTCAGCTGCATTAGATAGCAAACTAGTCATTTAAGCACCAGTTGCATCAGCCTTTTAGTTGTTTCTAAAATGTTTTGCATGCTGTCATTTCATGCTATATGATTTCTGAAGGATTATGCCTTTGTAACTTCAAAGCTTTTGCTTGGTGCATGTGGTACTTTCTTTTTTTTTGGTGGGTTAGTTTGCATGCTAACTGGAAAGAACTTTTATGTATTGAGACAGCAATCACATCAGTGAAGTTTCTCTTAATTTGGTGTTTGCTTTGGCTGAAAAGAGTGATGCACTTATTAGAAGAAAAAGTGCAGCAAACTCGTGAGTTTATAGATTGCTTATGGTTTGGGGAAAAAGAAGGCAAACACCTCTGAATTTTCTGACATCCGTAATGGTGCAGAGCACAGCTTTCAGATTTGATGGACACTTTATACTAAAGTTAATGCTTTAGAGTTATTGAAACCACTAATGCATAATAGTTTCACTGTTGGAATATGGGTGCTATGGGTTTCCTGTTTCAATGTGTTTATAATGTCCTGCAGGAATAAAATCCTACATTTTCCAATTTCCTTATAGTGATGTAGAGAGACTTTCTGATATGTCCTCTCTCCTACCTGAATCTGCCTTGAACACATGCACACACACAATATACTCTGCCCTCACCCTTTCCATAACCTAGTACTAATTTGCCATAGTTTCTGGAGGAGATAGTTAAGCTCCTTTGCAAAATAAAGTAGGAGATACAAACTACATAACAGTGGTGTGAGATTCTTGAGAGACTGCAGCTGAAGTTAAACTTGCCTTTTTGGCACCTACACAGAGTGTGTTTTGCCAATACTCTGTCTAGTAAGTTGGCTTGGTTTCTAGCCAGCGCACAGCCAACGGAGTTTGGATGACAGGTTAGCTGTGTATTGAGCTGTGCAGTGTGTGGGAAGTTCATTAAAGCAAACAGTCCATTAAATTTAAAACAGAGGGACCTGTATTTCATGATACATTGCATAATAGGTGATATGGGATTGCTGTTGCCTTTCCATTGGTAAATGATTTTGTTGTTTTGTGTGGTTTTTTTTTTCCTTAAATGCCTGAAGAGATTATTCTAAAATTTTGCTGAAGTGCATGACCACTTAAACATAATCTGATTAAATATCAAAACGTTTAAAATTAGGTTTCTAAGGCAAAGAGAAACCTAACAGCTGTGTTTTCTCTCTACAGGGATGAATTGTAAAAGCTACATCATCTTGACCCAAACATAGTGTTAAAGTGGACTGCTCATCTCCAGTTCGAAAAGCTTTTTGAAAACCAACAGCATTGCAGCTTGTTTTGGACTCATTATACTGTTGTTATCAGCATGGAAAAGCGTGGTATTTGTTTTATTTTTTTAGATGCTCAAGGCAAATCTGATAAAGAAATGGTGGAAAGTTTTATGTGGGCACTGTTTTATTTAACATGCCTTTATTTTACTTCCATCTGTTCAAAGTGATTTTCTGCAGAACTGCAGATAAAGACCTTTAGCTTGTGAACTCTAATTTTGATGAGGGTACTTGAACACTTGCTTCTCTCATCTCCTGTGTCCCTTGGTAAAACTGCTTCTGTGCACCTTATGACACTACGTAGGTAATAGCAGGTTTTCTGTGTTCTGATGTCTGCTAGACACTACTAAAAGGAGATGAACATCCTTTTTAAGCTTTTGACGTGGTGTCATAGACTAGCATGTAGTAGGTACAATCAGCTGCTTTATTACCGTAAATCCAGGCATTTGTATATATTAAACATCAAGACATCAAAGGTGGGTGGCCACTCTTATCGAACATTACTGTTCAAGCTGGACGTGACAAAGTTTTCCCTTCTAGAATTAAGTAATGGAGCATTGAAATTCTGTTCTGGTTTATAGCTTATTGCTGAGGTGATACACATGGATTTAACTCCCCCAATATGATGTAAGCTGTGTCTCTGTCACTGAGCAGTTTACGCACTGCTGCTTTGCTAAATGAAGTTAAAAGCAAAGGAAGGGGTTGTGTGCCTGTGTGGAAGATAGGGATCAGTAGTAGTCTACTGAGACATGGATTGCTAGATTCTTGGTTAAAAAAAATAGTCATTCACCAATTTGGTTCTGAAAGAAAGTGGCTTTTGGCAAAGCCATTAGCTGTATTAATACTCTCATTTTTCTAACTGGGCACCCAGAAAAAAAATCTGGCTTTTTAGAAAGCCTTGTTATAGAAAGAGATACAAGCAGAAGAAATAACAAATCCTGGAGTCCTAAATATGGATAGAAGAACTTTTTTTTTTCATGTAGAACAGTTGGAAGGCCATAAACCTTTATTTCCTACCCTAGTTTTTCTGTTTTGGTGCTGTGAAATGTCAACAGCAAATTGTGAAGCAGTACAGTAAAGGTGGGCTGCTTTTGGAGAGGGGGGCTGTTTGTCTTGAGTCATCCTGCTCAGACTTGAGCAACCAGGAATTGAAGTAAGCAACATGTTGTTTTTTGCTTGGTTGGGTTTTTTTTAATGGTAAAAGAGACAATAGAATAAAATAACTTGCATAAAACCAACCCATAGTGATCACTGCAAAAAAACTGTTTGACTTTTTATGTGGCAGGATTAATTCTCGAAAGCACAAAGGCTAAAATTCAACAACCTCTGAATATTACAGAGGAACATTCTAAATAACCTTTTTGAAGGTCAACCCCATCCTATTCCCATGAAAAAGATAGGCATCACTTAACTTCCAAGCATCTGAATAAATTAAGGCATCACCTCCTGACTGCAGCCTGGGAGCACATACACAAGATTAATCTTACAGAGAAATTAATATAGTGTGTATTCTAGAAAACACAATTCAGAAAACCCCACTTGCATCTGACAAATTTGTACTAACCCACAATCAACTGTGAATCTAGTTCTTGATGTTGAAGTGAAATACTTTAAGTGATGCATGCTAATGTTCAACCTTTTGGTCACTGTATCATTCAGTTTGAGTTCAGCTTTATTTACATCTTCTCACTCTTTTAATCAGTTAAATGAAGGATATGAGCTCAACTGTATCCAAATTCTTGTCTGGACACAGTGTAATAAGCTGACTTAATTTGGAAGAGGTGATAAAGCTGAAACCCCATGACAACTTTCTGGGAAAGAACCACTTCAGGAGGTGTAAGACTTCAGGGACCAAGGCTGTTGGGATTAGTGCACCCATTCCACTGAAGGGGTTGGTAATAGTCAAGGTACTCAGACAGAGGAAATATTCAGAAGTAGCATTTAGGAGATGGAAAATGAAACCCCTTCCATGATGGAGCAATGGTTCTGAAGTAAAAGCTTCTTGGAGAAGAGGACAAGTCGAAATGCAGAAGCTTTGAAGAGCTTGAATAAATGCTGTGTGAACTGTCTGAACTGCTACTTTGCCAAATAAAATGAATTGAGAGGAAGCTGTATCTAGGTGTCTGTTTGGTTTTGTGGGGAGTTTTGGCTCTTTGTTTTTTAACAATGTCCAAAAAGTACGCATGAATGAAAGTAGTGGTTTACTGAATGACCATTTTCAATTAACGTATTGCAGCAGTTACTAAGCCTGGTGATAACATACAGGATATAAACTTGGCTGTTTGAGATTTTTTCAGTTCAGATCTATGTGTTTTCAGCTGCAGGCTGGATGTGGAATCTATGAATTCTACTTGCCATCTGTTGTTGAATCCAGTGAGATAGGAGTGTATGATCTGCCACTTGCAAGGCTCTGCAGGGATTGAGATCTATCTTTTTCATTTTTTTTAAGAGATGCAGTGATATTTCACTGGATTGTAATAACCATTTATGTGTCACAATAGCTAGAAGAACAGATTGTCTGAATCAGAGATAGTCACCTGCCTAGCTGTTTCCAGGAATCAAGCAATAGAAAACCTCCAGGGCTTGCACAGAGGATCCAAGAGCCCATACCTGTGTCTTGAAAACCCAGAAACAATTGTGGGTGCTCTGCAGAGAAGAGCAGTCTGGTGTGCCATAGGGATGCTTTCTGTTTACGTAGCAGGAATTGCCTGTTTGTTATTTTCGTTCAAACTAGGTAGCTAAATTGAAGGCATAGAGACCATTATACAAGTTCTCCCTTTTTATGGATTTGGAATTTTGTGCTGTGTTTGGGTTTTTTTGAGGGAAACTAGTGCACAGAGGTTGTGCACCAGCACTGCTGATTGAGGCCACCTGGATGATTGCTGAAATGCTTTGTAGTTAGCAAAATAGGCAATAATGCCTGGAGCAGTGGGCTCTTACTAGTAGGCTCTGGAGCATCCAGCTGGCAGCAGTTCTCTCTGTGTGTGCAGTGTTTTTGTGACAAGGTGACAAGCTCTAGGGTTTTCGAGTGTGGAGTGACTCTGGAATTAACTGTCAATGCAAAGAGGTAAAATAAAATACCCAGAGAAAAACTGTGAACTTCCTGCCAGGAGGGTGTTAACCCATTCTTCAAACAGCAGGTGTTTATTATTTCACTTGTCAGTGTGCCCTAGGACACACTGTGTTTGATTTAAATGCAGCTCACAGAAAGAGGATGTGATTGCAATTCCTTCTTGATTTTGCCACAATGAAATGGTGCAAGGAACACAAACCAAACTTGTGATTTGTATTTCTAGTTCCATTTAGCTGGTTTGAGTGTACTATGATGTAGTTTAAAAGGTCAGTAATAAAAATTACCTTTCTGGAATCCATTTCCGTTGTTCCAAATAATATGGAAGAGGCATTGTGCTGAAGTGAATGAGCAGTGGTCCTGGCTCTGGAAAGAAGGCGTGGTGCAAGTACATTATACAGAACAAAGCAACAATGAAACAAACAAAACCACAGAAATGAAGTGCTGCTTAAAAGGCAGCATGTGTGCAAGAGGATACAAGAGATGAGATGATGAGGTCTGAAATTTGCATCTCAGGATGTCCAGACTTTGCACATTGGGAAGTGTCACCTAGAGTTCAAATGCTGTGATACACAACAGATGATTAAAGCGTGTGTTCTAAGTTGGTTTTGTGGGTTCATACAGGTTGCTTTTGTTGGCTTTACTTAAATTTCTGTCCGTCTGCTTACAGTTATGAAAGGTGAAGACCACTTGTGGAAGTGCACAGACACTCTTAAGGTATCATAAACCCTTTTGCCTTTATTGTATGGACTTTTGTTCATACAGTACTTGACAGGCATTTTTGTTCTTGGAGTACCTGGTGGCACGATTTGGGTTCTGATGGCTCAGTCAGCTTGGGCTAAAACGTATGCGAGCTGAGATCCTATAAACTTCCCTCTCTCTGACCTGTTTATATCACATGTTTAATCTCTGACATACTTGGATGCTTTCTCTTCCAGGTGGTAGTTTTATACGCAGCACATATTCATAATGCAGCTGATGCATTCTGAGTTATCCTGTGAAAAGCTGTTACTGTTCTCTCGTGCTCTTGGCAGAGTGTTAATGAGATGCTCAGCAGAACGTGCTCAGGAACTAAAATCATATTTATTTAAACCATTAATTGAATGGACATAGTTATTGCTGAAATATGTACGTACAGAGGAAATTCAGCTGCCTGCTGAAAATTGCTTCAGGAAGGAGAAATGGGAATAACTCTTTGTGTCTTATCACACTAAATTTGAAAACTTGAGAGACCCAATCACTTGAGTTTTTAACAAAACTGTTTTAGCAACAACAACCTATTCTTAAAAAGGCTGTTGATTCTCATTATCTCACATTGGTCTTCTCGTGTTTGTTCACAAGTTCAGCCATTTTCTTTATATACTTCTGAGAAACCAACCTGGTACAATAACTCTTGAAAACATCCCCTGATGCTACTGAGAACCTCTAGTCCTTTTTCTCAGTCATATATATTCCAGCATATCTATTTGCATATTACAAGTCTTAACAGGTTAAGTATGTAGTTTATCGCATTCTGTCAAATCCTTTTTTTTTTTTTTATTTAAAATTGATATGATGGAGAGGGGTCATCTGAGTTTAATCAGTAACTTTTATTTCAAGTGCCTTATGTTCTAGGAGGATACTCTCAAAGGCCTCTAGTGAAGGAAACAGGTAATTCAGAGCATCTGCCTTGGCTAATGCTGTGATTAGAGTGCTCAAGAAGCTGTCTCCTCTGATTACAGGGGAAAGTTCTCTTGCGCGCATGCAAATCTATTTGTGGCCTTACATTCTCATTTTCTGACTTGTTTTAAGTAAGTTTTTTTCCTTCGCTGTTTACAGCATGTTTCCCTTCCTCAGGTCAAGCCATTTGTTTCATGGCCTCCCTGTTTTCTTGTTAATTATTACGTGGCCTTTATACCTGTCAGCTCTGAATATTTTTCTCTTTACCCCTTTGCTTTTACTCTTTTAGCTTTTGCCACTAGAAACCAAAAAAAAAAAAAATCTCGGTTCCTGATGCTCATGAAAGCAGCAAGTGCAAACCTCAGTAGGGCATGACTGAATTCTGTTGGGGCTTGCTAGAAAGGCACCCTTTGTTTTGGGATGGCCTGTTTGTGTTGCTATTGGTTCCTACTGCTGACTCGCTCAGTGGAGTTCGGGATTGAAACTCTTATGCTTTATCTAGGATTTAAAAAGCAAATGGAGCATCACACTGACCTATTTTGGCCTTTTTGTCCCGCAAATGTGCTTTTGGAAATGTGCTACGGAAAGTACAGCAGAGATGATCGGTCTAGGATTCCTTGCAGATGTGGTCAGCAGGCAACCCATGTTACAGAATAATCTGGCTGATAATTGTGGCTAAAATTCAAGATATGTATTGCTTGTTATTTTGAGATAATTTTGTGGTAGTTTGAGGAATCTTAAGGTCCCCCTTAACAAAACCATAGGGACAGAGGTCCATCCCCCTGTTCGTCCCAGGGTATTTTAAGATTGTTATTATATTCCAATTTCCGATATTGCAGCTTAAAATAGTGCCTGACTGATCTCTCCCCCTTCTCTTGCCTGCCTTTCTTCCCTTCCCTTCTCTGGGAATGGTGCATGCCCTTATCTCATGGTCCATGGGGGAGATGGCTGGCAGGGACCTTGTCCTGGTAGGGCATAAATCCTGCCAAATTAGTTCAAACCCCTGCTCTCCTCTTCCTGTAGCAAGGTCTGGGGGTTGATGGACCAAGAAAACCCCGAAGGCTAAGGGTATGGCACATGACCAAGTCTGGTGTCTTGTGCTGCCCCTCAAGTGCCAGGCTGGACACCTAGGCACAGGACTTGGAATTAATTGGCCAAGACAATGGATGCTAATGCCTATTGGCCAGTTTCACCTTTCAAAATAGTGTATTTAAGGGGGTGACTTTGGGCCATTGTTTCCTTTTTCCTGCTGCCGTTCACCAGGACCAGAGGGTTATTCGCAGCTCCTTCACAGCGGCCACGGTGTTTGCAGTGTGCGTGGCAGCTTGCACCAGCAGCAAGGCAAATCTTTGCTCCTCTCCCGGGAACACTTTGTATCTATGGCGGCAGTGAGTATATCCTCCATAGGCGCTGTTAGAATTTTACCTGTTATCAGGTCCCCGTTTTCCAAGTTCTGACTGTTTGAACTGTTTAAACTCTTTAATTCTGTGTTAATAAATAACCTTTGTGTAATTGCCCCTTGTCGACCAACATCCAGAGAATCTCAGGGAATTTTCCTGAACTTTTGAATATTGATAATTCTTTTAACTTACTCTACCTGATTGATTTTGTATATATGTCTAAACTTCCAATCAGTGTGCAGTGTCCTCGTTCTTACTCCTGGAAAGGGGTAAGAGTCATTCCTGCCCTCCAGTCCTGGGTATGCTCATGGCCCCAAACTGAGACAAATTTCTACCCTTAAGTGTATGGAAGTCAGTCTGAAGGGCAAAAACCTGAAAATATAAAGGGCGATCTAACTGAAATATGTATCTTGTTCAACATTAAAATACACTGACAAATTGTAATTACCTTGCCTTATACACAGAGTGATATTCAGAGGTATAGGCTATCAGAGAATCAGTATTCTCTGCTTGTAATGGCTATAGATGTGTGTCAGTGTTTAGGACAGGAAAAACATCTGACAGGCCTCAAATAGAGATATTTTCTCACAGAATATCTGACTTCTGCTGTGCTGTAAGCATTGTATAAAAATCCCTAGCACCTGAAGTTTGCTTGAGAAGCCATAAGAGCAGTTAGCAATGCAAGGATGAAGATGGGTCAGAAGCGGTGCCTCCTCAGAGTACTGCTTTGTGATCAGAGAGTTCCAAGCTAGAAGATGGCTGGGAAGGGTCTAGGGAAGCAATGTCCATAGGAGGCAGCAGCTGGGAGCAGCTTTTTCTGCTGGTGCTCAGATGCGCTCAGGCTCTATAGATGAGGATGAAGTCAGATGGCATGAAAACTATTAATTGAAAGCACATGTTATCAAGACCAGTGTGTATTAACTGTGAGAACTGCCAGGCAAATCTATTATTTTGCTTTGTCTTGCTCTTCATCTACCTGATGATGTCCAGACTTTTGGGTAAGGTGTAAACCTTTTTATTTCAGTCCAGCGGTGGAGTTTGCAATTGCCCACAAAGTAAAAGGAGTGTGGCAACTGTAACACAGCAGATTGCCATAGACAGCAGACTGTAAATAGCTAGACTCCCATGCTCTGCTTGCTGTTTGCTGCTTTTGCTGCAGCTGTGCTTGAGGTGTTTATCCCTGGCCGTTGTATGTGAAATGCATGAAGCTTGATTCCACTCAGGGTGGCTCAGCAACTAAGCTTGCTGTCAGGTATAGCAGCTGTAATGCTGAGCAGCTTCCTGCACCATGGCTGTACTGGCTGGCTTGTGCTTCCTGTGAGATCTTGGTATTGTCCTGCCCAGGAGGACAAAGCCAAACCTTTTGTTCTTTTGATGGAGAATCCAAGTTCTGGAGTAATAATATGTTTCAGTAATAGGAGCACTATGAGCACAGTGAGGAAAGAGTTACTTTTCCTGCTGCTGTGGTAAGATGGTGAAGGAGAATTAGGTGCTTAATTACAACTGCAAACAAAGCAAGCTGACAATTTTTTTGTGATGGGTAATAATACCCCAACCAGATGGTTAGTGCACCTTTCCTAGAAAATTGTATTTGGGCAGGTAGACACTCTGCTTTCCTCAGTCTTCCTACAATGAAGTACCTCGACACCTTCCCCCATACACATTCCACCTTCTTTTAGGGCTATTTCACAGAGGAGAAATGTCCTTCTGTCTGCTTTCATGCTATGGTCATGTAGCACAAAACATAGCTGGTAGCTGAAAATAAAGGCAATGCAAGAAAACTAAGAATAAAATAGGTTTATTAGAGCTATATTACATAAAGTAATCAAGACTGAGTAACTCAAACTATCTGTATAGCATGGCAGTATTCTGGCTAAGTGGAAGTTACTGCAGTACAAAAGACAACATACAAAAAGATGTGTGCCTCATTTGCCTCTCTCTTTATTGGGGCCAGTGATGAATGTGACATTGTTGGATGGTCAAACAAGATAAGACAGTAGGGATGTGTGTATATATATGTATATATAACATGTACTGTACACATTTTACTGTTAACACAGCTGAAGTTCACTTGCACATATCAATTACTTGCTCTAATTCTATGAGAATTTTACTGGGGTGAGGGCAGGTTGCTGAAGCTTTTGAGCTTTGCAGGGAGCTATGGGATAACCATCAGGAATCCTGCACTCTGGCATCTCAGGTAGAAGCTGCTGTGTGCTGCTCTCACACGACAGAGGGTGTCAAGGCTGAAAAAGGCTGAACAAACCCTGAAGTCTGGGGAGGGACACAGCTCTGGGATCACACATGACTGCTGTTGAGCACTGCCAAGTTCAAGCTCATTTGCTGAGGATTTTTATTTTTTCCTTTTGGCATTTAGTAAGCATGACTCTGTTAGCTGCACAAAGGTTTAAACTACAAATGAAAAAAAAAGTCTTTTTCCTAAATCTCAAATTCCCTTACAAAAGCTGGTGCTTAGATAGCAATTGCTTTTAATTAACAAAGCAAGACAAATGCTTTAATGAAAATACTCTCAGTGCATCAGGTGGAAAGTACACGAATCAGTGTCTGCCGGATGGTGCAGCTGGTCTGCAGCACCTCCATCCCCAGAGCACTGTGCTGGCAGTGCCAATAAAAGCTGGGTGGCACAGGCTCCACAGCACACCTTGGCCAGCACAGCTGGAGCTGCTGGGTCTTGGCTGTTCTGGTGCCCTGGGCCTGGGGCATACTCTGTCATGGCTAGCACCCTGACTGCTGCATCCAGGGCAAGGGCACCCTGCATCCAGTTTGGGGTGTCCCCACCTTGCTTGTGTCTTTTGCAGAACAGCCAACTGGTGCTTCTTTCTGAAGGCTGAACATTTCTTCTTTTCTGAGCACGGGCATCGACACACTTTATCATTTTATTCACCAAAGGGGAGGAACATGTTCCTCATCTCAGGCTTCTACACTTGAAATTTAACTAAAGATTTTGGTCCTGTTATGGAAGCAGAAGGTCATGGACACAGAAGAAAGAGGAGAAAACAACTGATGTAAATCCAGTTGTTAGAGATACATCCCATTGATGAGGTAATCAGACTCTTCAGATGTAATGGGTCGAGCTTTTTTAAGCTTCTGTCTCACTAAACGCAGTCTGCAAGCAACCATAAGTAGCAGTAAAGCAGTAATGGCCAAGCCTAAGGCTAAGGGTAACACAGCACCTACAAAGATATTAAGAGAAATTATACTTTATTCAATACAGTGAGAAAGCAGTAGAGAATCATAGAATCATAGAATGGTTTAGGTTGGAAGAGACCTCAAAGATCATCCAGTTCCAACCCCCCGCCATAGGCAGGGACACCTCCCACTAGATCAGGTCACTCAAGACCTCATCCAGCCTGGCCTTGAAAACCTGAAGTTTTTTCTTTACATCTAGCCTGTCACTTTAGTGCTGCTTGTTGGAGCATCTTAGGCTGAGGAGCTGAAGTGTCTAATCATAACAGTTAGGAACAGTTCAGAATAGAGAAGTACACTAGTACTTCTGGTGGGTTGAAATTATCCCCAAATGATGATAGTACCTGAATGAACAACATAATTCAAAATTAATTCACATGGTTGGTCTTACCTGTTTCTGGGACTGGATGACCACCTCCAAGCTGATTTTTCTTTGGCACAATTACACCATTGCCATTTTTATTATCAGTTCTTTTCCCTGAGGAACTGCTATCTGCACAAAGTCAAGTGAGATAAACAAATATTGGACTTCAGTGACTTGGGGAATCTTATTCACAGGACACTGGAATTTTATCATGTGAAAATGTTTAAATTTAGGGAAAAGTTACATGGTTTAAGAACTCTTGACTCCTATGGTATGACTTGAATTTTTGAAATCACGTGAAACTAAAGCTGAAATGGAAATTTAATTTTGCATCACAACCCACAATGTATCTTAACCAAACTCAAGCAGGTAAGTTTCCATTGGAAAAAAAAAAAAAAAAAAAAAAGATGGATACAAATTCTCCTTTACAAGCTTCTATAGGAGAATATAGATTTGAGCTAAAACATTATTAAGGCAGCTGCCTATAGGTGAAAATGAGGCCATTTCATATTATGTCGCCTATCTATGCTTGGAACTTGTAATAGGTGGTGGAGTTTAAACCTATGCCTAATTTTTTCAGGGAATTTGAGTTTAGGATAAACAATTACAGGAACTGGACACAGAATAATAATAAGACAGATTTATCTAATTCCATTGGTCTGCTGAATATCTTGTATTTTGATGTACATGCTTGCTCTGTCTCTTCTTTCTGCTGCTTCTTGCTTGCTGCTTGTCTCTGATTTTGTTTGATGCCTTGTTTTTCACTGTTATGTGGAGTTTAGTTTATTTTCAATTTCTCCTAATTTTCTAGCCTGTTCCTAGGAAATTACAATTTATAGCTCTTTCCAGTTACCCTAAATTAGAGGTCTAAGTTATGGCTACTGCTGTTGATGCCTTCACAGCAAAAACATGACGAAGGCTTGGGCACTCAGTCAAACATTGTAATCCCAGCCCTGAACAGTACTGCACAACAGCTGGCGTGGGCAGCTTGAAGAGAGGCAGAGACTGTGCCAGGGGAATGCAAAGCTGTTATGGTGATTTATACACTTGAGTTGGCTATTCTGGGGTGTTCAGATCTTCAGGCTGCTTATGAATTCAACCCATCTGCATGACTGTGCTTGTTAGACTGCCCATTGCTGTTTAGAAGCCAACCCACTCCTCACTTCGGTGTGCTTGCTGCAGCTCTGTTTGTTATAGTCATTTACAAGTGCAGTGGTGCCAGAATATGCAGCTGGGCTTGAGAGCCCCTCTGGAAAAGGACACTGGGGCACTTCACCGAGGCAGCCATGCAGAAATGCTGTGCTGGCACTTTGGAGGAGATGCAGTCTGCATTACTTCACTATGGAGATATGTCTGCAAAGGGAAATCTAAATGCCTCTTCCTGCATCCGCTCCCAACAAAGGAAGAGAAATGTTTGACCTTCTAGCTTGGGCAAAAGTAAAACTGAAAATCTGTTGCTGAAGATTCCATGCCCTGAGTGCCTGAGAAGGTTATCTCTAAGTTGGACTGGAGTCACTCTGCTGTACAGAAAACCTACTGTCAACAATCACTGGCTTTTGGATTTGGTTTTGGCTTGTCTTTTTTTTTCCTCTTTATTGTGCATAGATCCCCTGCTAGGTCAGGTAGACATTGTAAATAGTCCTCACCTTGAGCCTGCATATTTTCATGTTTTCATACTTAAGTGTAAATTCTTTAAAAGCTTGTATAAATTTGGAACCATATATGAGGAACTACTGGAGTATCAAAATCAGGTTAAGGAAAATTTGGGACAGAGAAGCTATTAGGAGGAAATGGATTCTGGGTCAAATTTCCCCTGGTATTACCCTCATAGGCAGAAAGCTCATGTTCAGGCTGTGAAGAACTATCCCACAGCCCAAATGTTACAGCTTAGCCCAGCTCCTTTTAAAATGGAGATGATGTAAGCATGGTGATCCTCAACAAGGAAGTCCCTTTACTGGACATCTTTATTGGATCTTTAGAGATCGAAGCTGCTTATGAGGAGGTAAGAAGCAGAAGGGATCTGTCTTTATTTGCACTGTAATAAAAAGAAATGCTAAAAAGAAAACAAATCAGCTGCCTAATACTACAATTCCTTGGGTATAACTTCTACTCTTTAAAAGTCAGCTGATAGCTTCTGTATCAAGCATCATCTCTACTAGTCACCTAAAATGTGCCATGTGCTGTCTCTGGTAGTTACATTACCTCAATATTAACATCTCTTGCTCTGCTTTGCAGTCATGGTATCTAAATGCCTCAAAATTTTCTTCCTTGTTTGTATTTCCATGATGATCTGCAAATGTGAGCTAAGAAATAAGACAAATGTAGCCTTGAATGGAGTGCTCAGAAGTGAAGAGCTAGAATCTTTGCTATCACTATAAAGCCATATCCCTTAAGATATATCTTAATTACATGCTTTTTCACCATGTCAACATCATAGTGATTAAAGCTTAGTTTTAAAATTTATTTATAATAGTACACCAGAAGCCTGAATGCTTGCAAAGTCAACTCAAGGCCAAAAAGCAACACTACTGTCTTGACCCAACAAAAACTTTTGCAGTGTGACTCAGATGCATGGGTTCTGTCTTGGCACCAGCAGTGGGTCCAGCACTGTCTCAGGAGACAGTTCATCCCAGAACAGGATTTCTGCCAGTGAAGCTGCTAAACTGTTGAGGCTGCTGGTATGATTTGTGTCCCGTGCTGCTTACCTCTCCTAGCAATTATTGCCCTCCTAAATGTTTGTTGTTTTTTTTTTTTTTTTCTAGACAGGCTCCAGTGTTTCTTCATCTCTCATTTTTGTAACACCTAATTATTAGATTTGGTCTGTAACCTCCTTCAAATGGCAGCAATGGAGAAAAATCTAATTAATGAGTGTGGGTGGATTTTTAGGAATAGGTTGGATGCCTGTTTCCTCAAATCCATAGAGGGTCAGGACTTGAAACTCTATGGATCTCTGGGAATTATTAATGTGCAGTGTGTGAGTTCTATGGAGTTTAAGTGTCTGTCTGAGAAGACAGAATCTCAAAGAAGCTGTTGGCCTTCACTCTCTGGGCCTTGGTATCTAGCACTTTCTTTATGTCCTACCACATGCACCCTCTTCAGAACTTCTCTCTATGCAATTGTTTGCATAGTTGTTTGGTCTTCTTTGTTTAAAAGTCTTCACTGAAATTAAATTCCTACTGAGCCTTGTTCAATGTTAAAATCACAAGAACTAAAACCAGACGTCAGCTGGAAATCCTGCTTATTTAAAAAGACTGCACCACCTTCTGGTAGCACAATAATCAATCACTGAAGCTCCATCATATGTTTTTAATTCTATAATGTTAATTTAGTTTTTGTTGCTGTGTGAAAGACTGCTATGAGAGCTATGATGTGCAAGTCACTGCAATGGGCAAGCTCAGAAAATTACTGTGAAAGTGCCATGCTTCTACATGTGCTTCCCATTATAGACTCTGATTATAGGCTGCTGAAGTTGGTGACCTTGATTTTGGTTTTACTTCTGGATTTATGAGCCTGATGATTTTTGAGGCCTGCTTAGCAGCTGACTTTCTACTGGACCCTGCAATGCCCTTTGACAATGAGACGTTTAATTTGGGTGGCCCTGTATCAGATGTCAGTCAGGACTTTGCAAGTGAGCAGTCTGTAGGGCAGACTTAAGAATCCTAAGTAATTTCCAATAAGGATCACCAAAACCATCTATGCTGCCAGAAAAGACAGAAACACTCAAGAGAGAATTTTGCCATCAGTTACTACACATTGACTGAGGTAGTGAAATTCCTGAAGAATGTTTTCATTACTTTTGCACTGTCTACAGATTAAGTACAAGCATCTAAAGAAACATCCAAGTGCCAGCCCGTGAAGTACCTTTACAAGAGTCAGCAGCAGAGGGCACTCTTCACTGCTCTATTGCAACACGAGACTCAATTTGTTGCCATGGGATAAGTTTAATCTGTTGCTGATATTCAATACTACGCTGCTGTCATGCCAACCTCAAAGTGCTGGCTGGAGCAGAGTATCATGGGGCTTGAAGTTCAGACTAACACGAGAGGCTTCCTGCTCTGGTTGCTGCTTCTGGTTTCTGGTTTGGGGTTGCTTTTTTTTCCTGCTGGGCAGGCTGCAAACTGGGGTTTGGAGAAGGTCATTGGCAGTCACTGGCCTCTGCTGCCGCTTTGGCATTTTGCTGTGCTTTTCTACAAACAGGCTAAGGTAGTTGTGCATCTTTACCATCTCATTAAACTCTCTTTATCTCAACCCAGAGATTTTTCTTGTGTTGCTTTCCCTCCTGTCTGTGCACAAAGAGGCAGGTGAGAGCGGGCTGTGTTAACCCAGCACAACTGTTTATAAATAGGTATTTCTTGATGAGCAAGAATCAGCCTGAACCACAAAGAAGTAAAAGTGAAGTCTTGTACTCGTTTTAGGCTCTGTGCATGCAGGTTTGCCTTCATTCAGTTCCTATTTCAGACACTTTTAATTCACTAGCAGAAAGCTTAAAAGACATTTCACTGAAGCTTTACCAAGGCAAGAGCTGGTAACTCTGCTTGTGACACTGTTACATGCTGCATCACAATAGGTTTGCAGCCACTAATGACAACACTACTGTGGTCCTGGGGTTGCTTATTACCAAAGAGTAATCCTTCTCTATAGTAATGAAAGATTTCTCCTGCCCTGGAGACACACCTCTGAAAAAGGTGTCCATAATAAAGATAATACTTCAAGAAGGAAAAACAAGTAAAGAGTTATTCTCATACAACCTAAACAGTACTTTGTTATGTTCTTCTGAAGGTACGCCCTTACAAATTAGAGAGTCTGGTATTATCAGCTTATGCAGCCAAAGCTGTGGTGGAATTTGTATTTAGCTGACATCTTGTTCACGTATTCTTTTCCTAGAATTCCTATATTTTAACTTCCCTTCTGCACCTGCTAAGAACCAGACTTGACAGTTGAAAAGCAATACATACTTGTAACTTAATTATTACATGCCTTTCTTCCATTTTTTACATTTGAAAATTTTTACTCTAAGCTAGGATTCAAAAGACAATTTAAATCAACTTAAGGTGCAAGACATTTTCTTTCTTTAAACAGAATGACCTCTTGACACTAATTTGTTTCAGTCCTTACCTGGCACAAAACCAGTGATTTGTTTCTTTGGTCCCTGAGAAAACGATTGGTTAGACATGTCTGCACCCACTGAGAGAAGTGGCTGATTTCTGGGAGTGGCTTTCAGGGTGTTTTCTGCAGAGAAGTTTTCATCTGTGTTCTCAGTCAATCCTACAGTCCTTTGCTGGGCACCACCAGGAGCTGCATGTGTCACTGTCTTCCGACCTGAGCTGACTGTGTTAACAGAAACAAAAAATATCATTTCTGTACAGACTTGAAGGGAATGGGAGTGTTCTGATTAAAGACCTTCTGATGTGGGCCTTGAGTCAGACTACAGGTTCAGGCATATGATGACGTGGGAGTTTCAGGTACATGACATGTTACTAATTGCCCACCATCTGCTGTTGGGCAAGAGTATACTCATAAACTCTACAGTTAAATCCAGCAACTGAAATACCAATGAAAGAGTGGTTAGCCATCATGTCAGTTAGCCCTCTGAATGATTTTTGTTTGCTCAGCTGAGCATGGGCATATATAGAAGATGACTAATGAAAGGAACCAAGTGATGGTGAATCAACTGGCTCCCCTATGTGCCCACATTTTCAGCATTTAAGATTCTTGCAAGGTGGGTCACTGCACTTTGAAGCGTACCTCTGAGATACCCTTTCAGGTCAAGACCAGAATCCTTGTTTCCAGGATCATCATGCAAGTAAAGAAGTGATCTCTTAAATGCTGAGAACTCTTAACATAAAATCTGTCATTGGAGACCTTTGATAATTTTGGTATGCTCTGAAAGGAGTTTGAGCATCTGCTGCATGCAGACATTAAACCTTCTCATCTGATATTTCCAACGAAAGGCTCCATGGCAAGAGCCCTCTGAGCTGCTTACTGACAGGGAGGGAAGCCACAGAAGTGGCATCATTTCCCTTTGGTCATTCAGACTGCAGTTACTTTTGTAATCTATGCTGTGGCCCAGCGCTCTTACGGTTCTGGCAGAAAGTTTCATCGGATCCATCAGGGCACTGCTTCACACCATCGCAAGCAAATGTGATGTCAATGCAGCAGCCATCATCGCAGATAAACTGGTAGCGAGAGCAAACCCCAACACAGGCTGTTGAGAAACAATTCCCAAATTACCAAAAAGAGAAATCCAAGCCATAGATACTAAGCTGATGACTAAAATTTGAAGCACCAAGGAAAAAGCAAACCCAAGCTATGTCAAGAAGGACCATGAACAAGGCAGAAAGCTGAAGAATGGCCAGGCTCACCTGTATGATGCTATACTGTCACAGAGGCTGATTTAACTAATAGCTGCCCCTGACACCCTTATCATAATTCTTGCAGTCTCTTGACAACAGGAATACTCAGCCTGGAGGCTGTTTCACTTTACATCTTGCGCAGCACTCCAACAGCACTTTAAACTCTGCTGGCCTAAGCTGATAGGAGAACCTCCTTGGCTTAAAAGACCCAGGACTGTCCTGAAAATAACTAAACTAAACCTTTATGGCTGTAACTGCATCTCTCTGTCGCATAAGTGCTGCTACATAAGAATTCTGTACTTCTGACAGTATGTTATTTTACCTGCACACATAGGGACTAAATGGGATCTTCTATGGCATGTTTTCTATAACCTAATTAAAATACTAAAAGAATGATCATTAATTATTTACATCTGCAATCTGTTGACTTTAATACAGCAAGTGTCAGGACAGGGCAACGTACAAGGTCTCACAAATTATCTTCACCAGAAAGAACTGCTTGCTGCCTCCTTTAATATTTAGATTCACCTATAAATGGAGAATGCCCATGGACATTTCATTTTGCATAGTCAAAGCTTTCCTAAAACCCATTCTGACTTGTGTCCTGGTTTTGCTAGGACAGAACCATAGGCCAGCCCTGATCCGCAGGCTCTCAGCAGTTTTGAGTCAGCCAGGGCAATTGACCTGAGGCAGCCCACAGGTGTATCCCATGCCATAAACATCATGTTCAGTATAAAGGGGAAATTTGATGTGGAGGGTAAGGTCTCCTGCTCGGGCTCTGGCTTCTCCTGAGAACTGCTTTCTTGTTTATTCTGACCACTGTACATTTGCTGGCCTGAGTATAACTTTGTATACTTTGTGTTGGCATTGGCATTACTTAGGCTGTTTCATAAAACATTTTTATTTTAGCCAGGGGGTTGAAACCAATCAGGTCTTCCCAATTTCCCTTCTCTGCTGGGGAAGGGTCCTTGGATGATAGAGTAACCACTATAGTTTAGCCCCAGAGAGGGGCTAAACCCAGACATCTTGTAATTATGCAGTGTTTCCACCTGTGCCTTTGTCTTTCCAGTAGCAGTGTCATTATTTCACTGCTCTGCAAAGCATTCACTGTTTGGTTAATGATGTAACAGGAAATCGATACATAAAGAAGTCACACGCTTAGGTTGGTGTCCTGCTATGTCCCAAAAAGCCGTGCAGTGCTAAGGAAAGTATGGCAGGAACACAGGTACCTGTTTAAAACCTCTGAAATCATACTTAGAAAATACATCTCCTGTACTTCAACACTAACAATAGCACAGGTCTTGCATGCATTCAGGCATTGGGCATTCCTGTAACATCGGGAGGAGCACCTGAATTGCAAGTGTGCTCGGGGAATTAGAAAACTTAACAAAGGCTCCATCCTAAAGATGCCATGGATACCCACAGCAGCAAACAGATAAACTAGCAAACTAGCTGTTCAACTGGAATTAACTATTAATTACTATAATTCTATCATCTGGAATACACACATTCCAAGCAGACTCGTAACTGTGTTTTTTTAATACTACTTCACTGGCAGAGAGACTAGCACCTCACACAGGATACTCCACTGGCACAGAGCAGTTTTTACTGGTTCTGCTCAACATAGTGACAAGGCTATTTCACTTTAGCTACTTGCTAATTACAAGGTAGTTAGAAGTTAATACAGTAAAATACAGTAAGAAGCACAAAACTGACAGCAACTGAAATCTAACTTACTTTCTACCTTTAATGCTTTTCACATGTTTCTTAAGGTCAGAGTTTAAAAATGATGAGTCAATTCCAGTCTCAGCTTCCCCAGCAATGTAAGGCTTCTCTAACAACCACTACACAGAAAAGCTTAAATGCACAAAAACAAGAAGCCCTCCCACCTTTTAGACTAAAGATGCAGGTCAGCATTACTATTTGTGCTTCACACATACTATTAACTGATTTTAATTGAGTCTTCCCTATAGCACAAATCCTGTCATGTTGCATGTGCCATCTGACTGCACAGCGACGTGCCTGATGCAGTGTTTTCTCACCTTTGCATGCTTAACAGCAATACAAGGATGAACATTCAAATGATTGAAAGTTTATAGCTCCTAACAAACAAGTGATGCTTGCTTGTTTGCTTCCTTACTTTGAAACAGCATTTCAAAGCTGAAAGAAATGTTGCTTAGAGAACAAGGGCAAAATAAAACACCAGAAATAGAGAACGAGATTTCTACCTCCATCCAGACACTTGCTCTGAATACCATACCCTGGGTGTCACACAGGCAACAGCTCCAGTCATTTTCTCACCTACTGCAGAATGAACCATGGGCAGAACGGTCACAGAGACGTTGTCAGAGCCCCGCTGACCTGCAGTGTCTGTCACAGTGAGCTGGAAAATGTACCTGCCTTCCTGAATGTGAGACAGTTTCAGTGTCCCTGGCTGTGGTACCTAATTTAAGAAAAACACAGGAAAAAAAAAAAAAAAGTTGTTATAATAGACACATTCACAAAAATCCAGGAACAGGGAGCTTGTTTCTACACTTTTCAGACAAATTAAATACTTAACTCTAGCCAGCCCATTCAGGAATATGTATTAACATAGAATCATAGAACTGTTTTGGCTGGAAAAGACCTTTAAGATCAAGTCCAATATTAACCCAGCACTTCCAGGTCAACACTAAACCATGTCATTCATCATCACATATGTATGAGGGTGGTGGAACACTGGAACAGATCACCCAGGGAGGTCCCTTCCAACCCAGACCATTCTATGATTCTATGATATGTAGCTTTGAAACCCCTGCAGGGACGTGGACCTCCACCACTCCCTTTTGATCTTTATGGTTTGGGGTTGTTTTGTCATCCATTGGTAAAAATATAACACAATTTTTATGTACTGTTTTTCATGGTACACTCAGTTACCTGGAGTTGTGGATCCTTGCGCAACAGAAAACTGCCTTTAACTCCAAATGTACAGCAATTAGAAATACAATTTTAGAGGCTATGCAGCTATTATTTTGCTCCCTTACCAAATTAGCCTGTAGACAATATAGATGTATCAACAGAAACTATTTTTGTGATTTATAAATTTCTGATAAGGTGAATGATAGCATTGCTTTATTAATAAGACTGCCTACCTCCACCAGTATAACACTTGATGTAAGCATAGCTCTTAAAATTTACTGGACTGAATTCTTCCATACCCCACACTGAATTTACATGCCTTGCTCTGAACCAGAAATAAGTACATCTATGGTGAGAGATCTGAATGTTAGGTTTCAGAAAATGATGTGGCACAAATCACAGAAACAACTTAAATTTTGATTGTATCATTAAGAAATTATAAAGTCACTTATTCTATGATACAAAGGGTACCAAAATGGTGAGTTAGTCACTGTGAAAAATTCAGTTGCTTAAGAGTTGGTGCTTGATATGAACAAAAGTGGAGAAGAGTTGCTGTCTCAGGCTGCAGTGTTGTGCTTTATTTATTCACAATATTTCAATGTCCCATTTTTGTGAATGTTTGTCATCTATCTGCTGATTCATAATGATGTAATTCTTGTAATTGTAATTTCCTCACTTAGCTGCTTATAAGTAAGTTTGTATAAAGTAAGTGCAATATTTGTAAATATGTGAACTATTTTTAACCTTGTGACAATTACCAATCACAAATGACTCCAGCTGCCTGAGAGTTCAGTATCACATACTTCAGTAACCACAGAAAAGAGCTGGAGGATTACAGGACACGTAGTGCATTTTTACAAATAAAGCACACGGTTATTTTTATAAGCAATTGAAAGGTACATTAAAATCCTCTGTGATTATCTTCAGTGCTAAACTCAAAATGCTATAAAGGTCTTCGGTTTGCTTATTTAAAACTGCTTTTCATGCCTCAAAGAGAACAGGAATTTTTGCTAAATGTCATAATAGAGTCCTAGCCCTAGTTTTATTGCAGGATGTATTGATAAATGCATTTTTCTTTTCTGGTGAGTGGCTTTTCTAACTGAAATTTCTCTCCTTTTATATTTATGTGAATACATTCTGTTATCTGATTGTGCTGTTGATTACCTCCTGACAGAGAACATAAGCCCTTAGAATTTTATTCTTTAATGCATTGCAGAAATAAATATGCTTTTAAAAATACCTGCTGCTGTTCACCATGATTACTGAGAGAGAAAACGTGGTATTTTAAAGTCATGACCCTTGGGGTCCAACTCCTCAGTGCAGAGCCACAGAAATGCTACTGACATCTGAGTATGCCACCACTTGTCCTGGCAACCTCTGTGCGTTCCTTTTTAGTTCCATCCTGCCCTGAAGAATGCCTGACTGTACCTGCTTTCTTAAAACCTGGCTCAAATTAAACAGTAAATTTCCACAACTACAGCAAGGTTGTAGCAATGAGAAGAAAATGATCTAAGAAGCAATAATCAAAACAGAAGAAAAAAAAATCCACTGGCTTCCTTCTATAATACAGTAAGGTCTCTTTGTATCAGTCCTTCCCCCTCTTCTGCCTTCTATTTATTCTTTGGTACATAAGTGAAATGCAACAGCTGCCTTTTATCTTATTTAAACACAATCCCATTCTCCCTCGTAACTATGGGTTTACATTATCATTTTCTAAAAATAAATTGCATGAAATCCAGTAACTTCAGGATAGCAACTAAAGCACTAAAGACAGGAACTGCAGATTGTGTGTGTATATATATATATAAAAATCACAATTACTGATCCAGCTCTAAAAATTAAATTAGCATGGATAATTATCACAGTACATATCTATATACAAAATCCTTGCTCATTTGAATAAAACAGAAAATGATTTATTGAAGCGTGAATGTATGTTAATTTTTTTTCTGCTATCAAATATAAGTATAAAGATTAATGTGAATTTTTCAAGTTTTAAATATATATATATATATATACACACACACACATGATTTTGAGTGACTGAATTAAAGTAAAAACGTGAACTTAAAAAATTTAGTTCTGCTTTTTCTCTTACTATAGAAATGTTACTACGTCATGGATTATTTTAAAGATTTCACTGCCATTTAAAGAAAATAATGGTGCAAAGGGTCAGTTTAACAACTCTTGATAATGAAATGTCCACTTGATCCAGATGATCTCTAGCAATTATTCTTAAAGCTTCGTTCAAGTCTTTTCTAGGTATTATGCTGTTTATATGTTTTGCCAAAATCTTTGAGCTTTTAATTTTCAAGCCAATAATGAGTTTCAAATCTCCATATTGCTTCAAGTCATTCAGAACATTCTGACTGTAGCCTCCTTTCCAAATATGTGGATCTTGCAGTAGATGACAGAATTACAGAACTTTCAAAACCACTCAGCACTGCCTTAATTAATGCCTAACTAATACTTTTGAATAGACTGCTGTGTTTTCTGTGAGGAATATATGTATTTGGTTTGGATGAGATGGAGTTAATTCTCCCCAGAGCAGTTATTGTCTTCTTTAGGTTGATCTAGCAGTATGTTTCCTAAGTGTGCCATTCAGTTACCACCTACAGCGGTCTCTGGGAGACTAAGTAATAACCAACTACAACCTTGTGTTTTCCTATGGATAACAATTTTAGGTTTCAAGGCATTTACCTGTGTCTGTGTTAGGTGAATCTGGTTTGTTCCACCACTGCACATATTGAGTAACTTTGCTGCTACTGATGTTCTTTATCTTTGATATTACTGAGCTGAAGAGATATAAGGAGCAACTGTCACATACACTTGCACAAATGACCTCTTAGGTTTTGGACTGTTTCCATTGCTTGTCCTGTTTAAACTCTTCCTGTCTATTTGCAGCATCTCATCAACAGTGAGGTCTACAATCCACACTGTTTCCTCTTTACATGTTTCTCCTGCTCTACGTGGAGCTCCCAGCATGTTCTAAATATTGTGAGCTGTGAACGGACTATGAGTAGACTATGGATTTGAGACACTTTTCCTTTCCTTTGTGGCTGCTCCCAGACAATTCACAAAGGACATGAAGAAGAATCCTCCTCTCGGTTAAGTTGAAACCGAATTGCAGCAGAAATTGTATGCACACACATTATACATTTTTTTTGCAGTTTGTCCATAAACATTTACAGAAGACTGTTGGTAAATTGGTAAAAATACTTAATTGTTCTTAGTAACTGAATTACTGAGGTGTAACCTGCATCACAGAAGTGAAAACCCAAGTGTAGCAAACACAAACAGGGCAAAAAAAATCACAGAATCACAGAAACATTCCGGTTGGAAAAGACCCCCAGGATCATCAAGGCCAACCATTATCTCTACTCTACAAAGTTCACTCTTAAACCATATTCTCAAGTACCACATCCAAATGACTTTTAAACACATCCAGGGTTGGTGACTCAACCACATCCTAATGCCTAACCACTCTTTCTGTGAAAAAATGTTTCCTAACGTCCAGCCTAAACCCACCCAGTTTCAGCTTGAGGCCATTTCCTCTTGTTCCGCAGAGATGAAATACAGAAAAGTATTAGCATCTACTTGTTTGATGATGAAATACAGAAAGCACCAGAAATAACCACTGGAACAAACCTTCCAGGAGCACAGTATAGCCTCCACCACTGGACAGATAAGATAACCTCACCTAGGCTCCTTATCACACAGAAAGTTGGACCAAGGAGCCATCCAGCCTGGGCTGCTCTATATTTCTACAAAATAGATGCTGAAGTTGTACAGACATCCTATTTTTAGTGCCTGGTAGCCGTATCCATTTGAATACATTTCACACTTTTAGCTCTACATGACAATCTGCAAGTAACTGGCCATGTGCAAGACTGCACGTGTACCTTCATTTCAACCGAGGGGTCACCTTGCAGCAGTGTCCACTCGTACTGCACAATTCCATGGTCATCTGAACTTTCTCGGCCATCCAAAAGCACCCAGTCAACAGGTGACTGCAGCACAATATCTTGTCCTGCCTTGCACTGTGGAGGTTTGTCATCTTCTTCTTCAACAGAAAAAGAAAAGCTCAGTTATTTATCAGTGGAATCTGAGTGGTTATTTACAGAAAGCAATTTTTTTTCTTGATGAAGGCATTGATTCACCTCTGTACAAATTCCTGTAAGATAGTAGTGTATATTTTGTTAAGCAAAGTATTATCTACGTAAATTTCAGTTAACTGTTCCATATTCAATGCTGTCTTCAGGAAATCACTGCTACATTGGAAGCACACAGCACAGAAAAGCTCTCCACGTACATAGCCATGTCAGTAACAAACAAGATTGTTAGTGTCAATGTAGCTTTCTAATCAGAACTAAGGAAAAGGTATTTTAAAATATGAATTGCATATACATTCAGGTGGCAGTTACTTCACACTTTTTAGAGCATTTTGCATAACTTAATAGGCTTTTAGCCCCTTTGTGTGATACATCATTATGACACTATTATTATAGGAGTGGAAAATTTATTTAACATAAGCTGGCATATTGGTGAAGCAGTGCACATAATGATAAAAAATCATCAGAAATGACTGCTGATTTTAAGTGACTAATTTAAGACAATCAAAGCTTGATTTTCTGGCTATTTAGTATTTGTAGCATTTGCTACAGAGTACAATTCTTAATGATTGAAATTGTGAATACTAAGTACTTTTGCCAATGAGTTTTTCAGATTAGACTGACAGAACCCACGACACACTAAGTAATTTGCTCTGCAGCTTTCAGGCAGTGTAGGGAAAAGAGAGAGAGAAAATCTAGATCCACAAGTCAGCATTTGACAACTTTAGCCACAAGACTGTGCCTTTCTGCATTTCCCTAATTGCTTCATTCTCTCTCTGGCCATGAAATGGTCCTGGCACCCTGAATTGCCAGGGTGCTTTCTGTTCTTTAGCCTCTGGAAAGGATATCTTGTAAAGGATAGTGATGCAAACTCAGAAAAGCAGCTACTTAACACAGGGCTGTAACTTCACTCTGTGGGCAGAGCTGCAGAAGCAAAGAAAAAGCTCTACCCCACCAGTGTAGAGATACTTCCTTGCATGTGCTCCTCTCCAGTTGCAAGAACTTGCTCAAAGGCATGGAGCTCATCAAAGCAGTAGGACAATTTTTTTTTACCACTGACTGAACAGCAATCTTATTATTTCCTGTTTATCTCAGTAGTAGGTGAGGTATAGAAAATTTCAAAGGAAATGTCTTCAGTTAGGAAAATATACAAATAACAGGGTCTAATAATAGAAGGTGTGAAACAACTCTTCATGCAGCTGGCACAGGATGCTTTGTGTAATTTGGACACACTCTGTTCTCAAAGCCAGCTTAAGTTTGAAAAGCAACATTTGGAAGCAAAATACTCATTGTTAAGGAACACCATAATTATGGTGCCAGGGCAACTTTTATTTGGAATATAATAGTTATACACAAGCTTCACACAGTTATTCTACCACTGACTGTCAAAAATAGACCAAACTGAGTCTGAAACAGCACAGCCCATCCTTCCACTTCTACCTTGGAAAGTGTTTTCATATCACCTGTCTAGTTTAAATGACAACCAGTGCCCCACAGGGGCAGAGGTGAGCCCTACTTCCTGGGCCCTAAGCAATAGGCATATTCTCTTCCTGGACTAACTATACTCCAGCAGCCTGAGCTGCAGTGGCAGGACCACTTCAAGTTGGGGCAGGTTGCAGAAATCCACGCCACGTCTTGGCTAAAAGATAAGTAAAGGACCACATCCAGCCCTCTAATCCCAAAAGGTGGAGCCACCATGTCTTTCTCTGTTAGCCACCAGAGCATCTCAAGAAAGGTGGCAGATCTTTCTCTAGTAAAGAAAACATTGGCCTGAGAGAGACATCTAGCATGGGAGGAGACAACCTATTGAGCTAAAGACTCTTTTCTGACAGCAAAGTTTTAAGCACTGAAATATATCATCCTCAGTGAGTGAAACACTGTCAAATCTGGGGAACACATGCTTCTAAGAAGTCAGCATAAAAAAACTAAGGAGGCATACTCAGGAGGCACTCACAAACACTGCCCATAGGAACAGTCACAGGTTAGCAGAAATATCAAGTTCAGAAACTATCTTTTAACTTCTAACTCTTATTTCAGATGAATGCAAATAAGCAGTATGACACTGACATAACCAGATTCAACAATGAGAAGCTGGAGATGGCTACTTTACAGAAGGGCTGCAACTTTATGAGCAATGCTGTTTCTTTGTGGGGAGCAGGGGGGAACAACAAGCTTAAATTATTCTGCTTCCTCCAACCATTACAAAGACCTGGCCTGCCAATAGCAAAGCTGCCAACTAGTCGTCTGAATGAAGGCTTTGTTACAAAAGGTTGCTCCATGGGCAATTCCTGAATGTCTTTGATATTAGTTTACCTCAGAGCTGAATCCTTCCATTGCATACCACTAGTAAGTAGCACAGAAGGGCAGGCAAACATTTCTGGTGAGGCACTCAGGTCCTGTTTCTTTCTACATCAAAGATTTTAAAATTTTCCTAACAAAGGCAAAAACAATTACCTCTTCTTTCAGTATAGACAGCTGGAGTTTCATTGTTAAAACCACACAAACTGCCTGGAACAGCAAAGTAAATGCACAGCCAAAACAGCACAAACTTGCTGTAAATCGAAGGGCTTACGCTGAAATGGTCAATCTTAAAAATTCATCCTACTGCTGACTGTTCTGAAAGTATACTTAGATACATCTGATCTGAGAAATATGTATGTGTCATGAATTGCTCCCAAAATAAAGTTTTAGTTTACTGAAGATCTTTAACTAAGTGACACTACAATACCCTAGAGATTGCTGTATACTTATGCTCAGAAATACTGTGGAATTATGAGGCCACTATGTGTATGAATCAGTTTGGTTTTAGGTTGCCAAAAATAAAACAGCGGAAGACTCAAAACAACTGAAAAAAGCCAAAGGAACAGGTAGAACGTAATTCCCTTGTAAAAGAAAATCCTGACATGAAAAGCTCTTTCCTAAATTCCTTAACTTCAATTGTGAGGTGACATAAGGGGACAAAGACAAACCCTCATCATCCTGTGATGATGCACTGTTGGCCAGATTAATTTCCCAATGTAATTCAAGAATGCAGTGGTATCTTAACATCAGACAGCAAAATAATTCAATCTTAATTTTATCTCTCATGGTCTATGTCACAGCTGACAGATGTCTGAATAAAATTTCATTCTCCTTCATGGCTCTGCTTTAGCTCCAGGGTAATCGCATTAAGAAGTCATAATGTCCTGTTTCCTATACCACCATCACTCACAAGGTGGACTTTTAAATAAACCAAATAGGGCACAGAGCAATTTGTAGATTAGATATTGAAATTGCCTTGCAAGTTCAGTGCTGATAGTCACAAAAGCTGCCCTAAAGCAAGGCATTCAAGAATCCCAGAATTCAAGAAATTCAAGATCTCTAAGTATCATTTGAACAACAGCATTATTTATATCGTGCCCTAACTGCACTCTACCTCAGGGCCAGGTTTTAATGGCATAAAGGCATTTTAAGTGATGGACATCTGAAGATACTTTCAAAGGTTTTCAAAGAAGCCTAATTGTGACTGATGTAAAATCTAGCCTTAAGCTTTCTATCTTACAAGAGCATACAGGGTTATAAAACACTGCCACTCTAAAGTGGCTGCATAAATAATACTGTCGAACTAATACCTTCCCTGGTGAAAATGCCAAAATCATACTGTGGGAGTTTTCTAGTACCTTAAACTTACCTCATCTTTACTGACCTAAGTTCTTCCCTACAGCTCTCTACCTGCACTTTGCACAAAGATGTGTAAGTGTTGTAATTCCTCTACAAATTGAACCTCTGCTCTTACTCCCAAGAAATTCCCATTGGCATTCTCACAGAATGGGCAGGACTGGGCAGACCTCAAGCATGAAGTCACCCCTGCCAAGACAACAGTAACAGGAGACACCATCTGGGCAGTTTTCATTCATACCACCCCTAGGTTTTCTTCTTATTGCATGCAGTGACTAATTTACATCAGCTGAGATATAATCACTGAAGAAGATGACATTTAGGCAAGTACTGTCAACAGAAGGCAATGAAAGACAAAATTAATCAAAAGGCCACTCTTTAGCAACAGGAGGTGGGGAAGTTCTTTGGGTCACGTACTAGGAAACAGACTCCAACTTTAGAAATTCAGACTATTTTTTCATCTACAGCTGCTTGCTCTGAATTCTGTTGTTCTTAAATATATTTCAGGGTTAAACAAAATACTGCTTTTGATGTGCCCCAGACTTCAGCAGCAGCTATATAGAATCTCTATGCTGCCTCTGGATTGTTTGTGAGATATACTCATCTTCTTCAGTGTCTCAAGTTATTAATAAGGAAAAATTCTAAATTAAGTGAATGAGAAAACCACTTAGGTGCTAACATCTGGACAGCATCCCCGAGCAGAAGGGTGTATGCTTGCTCTGATGCTATTGCACCACGTTCTGGCACAGCTGGTGTCAGCGCAGCACGTTTCCCTCGGTGTCCAGCACCCCCAGGTCGCCTGGGGAACCTGATCCGCGCAGCCCGGAGCTGGCTGGTCCCCCAGGGGGTGCGGGGCTAGTGAAACACGCTCAGCTCACAAAGAGGCCGGCTCCCAGTCACCGGCCGCCTGGCACAGTCGCTCCCAAGCAGAGGTGAGGGACGGGTGTTACCGAACTCGGACACCCGTAAAGCTCTCGCACCTCACGCATGGCTGGGCTGACTCCCTCGCCTTAAGGGGTCCGCAGAAGGGCACGGCGCTGCCGGCCGATCCTCGTCCTTCACCTCAGCGGGCAATGCCTTGTGACCCTGCCGCTCGTTCCCGGAGCTTGGGGAAGTCGCAAGGACTGTTCCCTGCGGCGCGGGCGGCATATGACGGGGCCGCGGAGATCAGACTCGCTGGGCGGTACGACCCCGGGCCGAGGCCCGGCTGCCGCCATTTCCCTCCCGCCGTGAGGTCGCGGCTCCCCGGGCCCGAAGCGGCCCCAGCCGGCGCCGCCCTCCCCGCTCGAAGCCATCTTGGGTCGTGCCTCGCGCCCCTTCGCCCTCGGCGACCCTTACCCGGCGGCGCGGCGGGCGGCGGCGCGAGACTGGCGGGCCGGCGGCTGTAGGTGCTGTACCCGCGGTGCGGGGCGAAGCGGCAGACGGGGCGGCCGCGATGCGTACAGTTGAAGAGGTAGCAACCCAGCTCAGTCGCCCCCCGCTGCCGGCCAGGCCCCTGTACCACGGCCAGCGTGCAGCTCGGCTCGGCGCAGCAGGCGTCCAGGCACTGTCGCCAGCCCGCCACAGCGGC